>CAUYPK010125246.1:0-22498 GCA_963574355.1 Loris lydekkerianus | reverse complement strand
GAAAATCGCTTAATGACATCATATAGTAATAGGCTGAAAAGAATAAAACAAATTAAAAGTAGAAAAAAATGAATAGCATCAATGTATAAGTACAAAATTCTCCACGACACAGTAGAATAAATATTTATTGAGATATGGAGCTACAAAAACACATGACATTAAAACGGACAAAACTTTTGAAACAACCTAAGTAAAATTTTGTATGTGCCAATGTGTGAACATTTCTGCATATTCACCCTCAGATGTGCTTACATGCCCATATACAGTAAAACCTCTTAAAGGGGACCATCCAAGGGACTGAAGAGGGCAACCTTTTGAAGTATTTATATAAATTGGATGTTTAGGAAATGTTTTTGTTGTTAAGAATCAGTTAGGGGATGCAGATTATGAGAACTAGAATAAAGGAAAGACAGAAGACGTGGATATTGAAGAGAGTTATGTATGCAGAGAGACCACAGTGCATATTGGGAGCTCAAAAAGTCTGTTGAACCAGGCAGCACAGGTCTTGGAGAAAGGCACAAGAAATGTCTTACTGAGGCCTGACCTTTCCCCCACAAAGAGCCTGTACAAAGGTCTCCATGGGCAAATGAACCATTGCACGATGGGCTGGGAGCAGCACATGCTTCAGGCTCTCGATAAAAGAGAAACATCTCTTGGGCTGTCCATATAGACAGTTAGCCTGTCTGCCCTACAGGGACCTGGAGACTTAATTGCTTCCTGTGGAAATGAGGCGTGTGGTCAAACCTTCAGTTTGCTCTCTCATCCTGCTTCTATTTGTTCATTTTTATTTATTTTTTATTATTAAATCATAGCTGTGTACATTAATGCGATCATGGGGCACCATACACTGGTTTTACACTGGTCTCATCCTGCTTCTAAGTCCTGTTCCTTGGTCCATTAGCTGCATCCTGAATCCTTAGTTTATAAATAGCTTAGAGTAAAGCAGATACAAAAGTTAGTTTAAAAGTAGCTTAGTTGAAATAATAAGTACTTTGAAAATGGTGTTGCATAGTGAATAGTCTTCTTTCATGACTATTCATTTGCTAATTTGAGTTTAAACTGGGAGGCGTTTACTGTTCCTTGCATTAGGTGGGGATGGTCCCCCAGGCCCACTTTTTTTGAAATCCTATCTTGTCTCTTGTCTTTATTTCTTTCATTCTCTTGTCTCCTCCAACCACTGGGGATGGATACCCACAGGTTGTGTGGGGGCTGACCCCCTATAAGTCAAAGTTATGAAGGAGTCAACATAAGGAACTAGGCCTACTGTACTAATATGTGCATAACTTAAACAGGTGGTCAATGTAGGGAGGCAGTCAACTATGGAAGTTCTGCTGTATATGTACAAATATATGAGTGTGCACATGTATATGGTCTAGGAAGGAGTATGGATAATGCTACGGTTTGAATATTTTTCTCCTCCCAAATTCATGTTGAAATTTAATCTCCAGTGTGTCAGCATTAAGAGGTGATTGGATCATGAAGACTCTTCCCTTGTGAATTGATTAGCCCATTGGTGGATTAATAAACTAACAGGTTAATGGATAAATGAGTTATCATGGCAGGGGAACTGTGGCTTTGTAAAAAGAAAGAGCTGAGCTAGTACATTAGCATGTTTAGCTCCCTTGCCATGCGATACCCTGCATCCCTTTGGGATTCTGCAGAATTCCTACTAGAAAGAAGGTCCTCACTAGATGTGGCTTCTTGATCTTGACTTCTCAGCCTCCATGAAATAAATTCCTTTTCTTTATAATCTACCTAGTTTTAATTTATTCTGCTGTAAGTGAAGCAAAATAGACTGAGGCAGGTATATGACAGTGTGTATGAATTGTGTATTTTGATAACGTATGTGTGTGGTCACCTTTCTCTAACCATTTCAGCAGATTGTATGAATATACATGTGTGATGCAGCCAGGTTGTCACTAATTTCTTCTGTGTGGCCTCACTTCTGGCTTGCAGGTGTCAGGAAAGAGCCACAGATATTTAAGTAGCTTTGGTTTCATGTGGATATCCTGTGGTCCTCCATTTGATGCAAATTTTAATGAACTGAAATGGAGCATGAGATCAGGGCAGGATGACTGCTGATTCCATCTTCCTTCCCAGCTGGGCCACAAATGGAGCCTGGCAATTCATCCCTCTCTGCTCCCCAGGCCAGGACTCAGGACCCCTTTTCATTATCCATTGTTGATGACCTTGCCTGTGCTTTCTGGGTCCCAGTCTTGTTTCTTGGCAAGGGGTTCAGCAACAATCATTTGGAGAATGCAATCACTGGGGTCTTTTGCTGTAATATTCACACCAAGTTCAAAGAAGCACATTCCTATACCTTCTCTCCCTGAAAGGACTTCTTTATTTCCTTCAATGGATTATTTTAGGTGACAAGTTCCAGCTATCATGGCTTGTCTGTTAATGTGGTTCAAGGCTCTTGAGGAGCCTGGAAGCTTAGGGGCTGTATTATCCTGTGGAACAGACATACCCATGTGAATTTTAATCTCCAGGGTCAACACCTGTGTTGACAATACTCTAAAAGTGTAAAGCCATTTGAGGTTCCCGAAGGATTTAGCAAACATACACGACAGCCACAATGTCAGGTTTGAGTGCTTTTTTTTTTTTTTTTTTCTCTTTTGTTTACCAGATAGGGGCTTAGCCTTTTTAACTGAACCTACTAGAGAAAAATGAATCAGGGAGTTAAACAATTCTCCAGTTTGCCTTTTAATTCCCCACCTACGCTCCAGACTCACATCTTCTTCTCTTCACTTGAAAGGGTTAGTGTTTGCTACTGCTGTGACCATACTGAATGACTTACAGCTAATCTGCCTAGCATGCCATGCTCCGGTGTTTATCACCTATGAAGGTCATAATGAAGTAAGATGTCAGGGTCCATTACTAGTATAATCTCTGTTTCTCTACACACTGCGATCTTTTAAAATGCAAATCTGATCGTGTCACTGTGAGTTTAAAAACAACCAATGGGTCCCCATTGCTCCTCAAGTAAAAAATAAAATTCCTCTACTTATTTCTTTATTTATTTTGGAGACAGACTCTCACTCTGTTGCCCAGGCTAGCACGCTGTGTTGTCAGCCTAGCTCATAGCAACTTCAAACTCCTGGCCTCAAGCGATGCTCCTGCCTCCGACTCCCAGAGTTCTGGATTACCGGCGTGAACCATCACACCCAGCCAAAAATAAAATTCTCAACATGGCTAAAAAGGCTGTGCAAAGTGCCCCCTTCTGTCTTCTTAGCCTCCTTCCCTGCTGCACTCCTTCTGAATCCCTCGTGTAGAATACACTGGCCCTTCCTCCACGTTCCCTGATTGACAGTGCTCCTTTAGCTCCTATTGTTTTCTCTCCCTGGTAGTCTCCCGCCTTCCCTTTTCCTCACTAACCACACACATTCATATTCAGACCTCAAGTCTGAATCTGCACTTTTCTTCTGCACCTGCACACCAGGCCAGTCCCTTCGGCAGACTCCTTTGTGCCCCCTTCATTGACCATGCATCCATTTGTAATTGGATGGGTCCTTCACTGGAGCCCTGTCAGAAAGTCTAAATCTATTTGTGCAATTATTTGTTTAATATCTGTCTTTCACCTGACACAGGATAAGAACCTGTGTTTGGCTTAGCACTACTCCCTCAGTACTGAGGAGCCTGGTACTTAGTAGGTGCTCAATAAACATCCACTGAATGAATGGGCATGCACCTTGGGGCTTTACCCCAACTGCAGCAAAACATGAACCGTGAGGTGCATGCTGCCCTCTCACCCACTTGCTGTGCCCAGTTCCTACACCACACATCAAAATAAGTTCTAAAGATGTTTATGGTGGCATGGTGCAGTTGTTTTGCTGACATAGCAGAAAAAAGACACAATCCACAGCATTCGAGGTGACTTTCTGTAGTCAATGCTTATAAACCTTTGCAAAGGAACAATGTTTATAAACCTTTTGCAAAGTTTGGCAATTTTCAATTTAAATATTTTCTAGGCATTCAATTATCATGTTTACCATAAATGGATAAGGTAAGAAAAAAGGTAATAAGTATTATAATAGGCTTCAAAAGTGCTATAAGAAACAAATAGATTAGCCTCTATTAGCAACTTTGGACGTTAAAATGTAGGTAAGTTGTAAAGCTACTGCTCCATTCACCAGGCGAATTCTGGCTAACTTTATTCACCTTCCATCGTTGCTGTTCAACTTGAAAGGCATTTTCTTTTGAATGCATTCCCAGACATCATCCCCCAACCAACTTACATATTCCCAGTGTTCTTTCTCTGTGATCCTATTTTTATTTGTCTACCTCACCCCACTCAAAGCTCCATAGAAGGAACTACCACCTTACTGTAGCTACATAGTTTAACACAGTGCCTTACACAAGGCACAGATTCAATAAATGCCCAATGAATGAAAGATAAAAAATGAGGATCAAGGGCGGCGCCTGTGGCTCAGTGAGTAGAGTGCCAGCCCCTTATACCAAGGGTGGCAGGTTCAAGCCTGGCCCTGGCCAAAACTTGCAGCAACAACAAAAAATAGCAGGTGTTGTGGCAGGTGCCTGTAATCCCAGCTACTCGGGAGGCTGAGGCAAGAGAATTGCCTAAGCCCAAGAGCTGGAGGTTGCAGTGAGCTGTGATGCACGGCACTCTACCAAGGGCAACAAAGTGAGACTCTGTCTCAAAACAAACAAACAAAAAATGAGGATCAAATGTGAAAGCATCTCAACTATTCTTAAAAAAACAAACTTCAGTAACAATTTTGAGCAACTGTGGCAACTGATATCAAGAACCATGAAAAATCTTCATAATTTTTAATCTAGTGAACCCATTTGGGGGAATTGCTCCAAAGAAAATAATAAAAATTATGGACAAAACATTGCACAAAGATCTTTAGATTTGCTTTATACAATTAAAAAACAAAGTAAAAATCAAACTTTAAGTAGGAACAATAGTCAAGGTATGGAGAAACACCATAAAGACAAAAAAGGAAAGGAAAGCTGGGTGTACAAAGTGTGCATACAGACATTTGAGTGGCTAAGCATATGTTGTACATGGTGACATAACAAAAGAGAAGTTTGAAAGACTAGTTTGAAAAACTAGATTTTCAAGGACACTCAAAAAGAATCACTAGTGTCTTAAGTAAGGGATAGTAGCATTTAATTTTTACTTTATAAAAATCATTTCAGTTGCCAAGTAGTGGAAAGATTGCAGGAAAACAAGAGAGAAAAGATGTAGAGAACTTTTAGGAAGCTACTATAATTACCTAGTTCATGGTCTCTCAACTTTGGTACCATTAGCTTTTTGGCCTGGATAATTTTTTATTGTCAATGGTGAGTGGCTATTTTATTTACTTATTTATTTATTTTGCATCGCAGGCTGTTTAACTGCATTCCTGGCCCCTGCCAACTAGATACCAGTAGTACTTACCTCTTATGGTGACACCAAAAATGTCTACAGATGTGACAATTATCTTCTAAGGAACAAAATTGCCTTTGGTTGAGAACCACTCATCCAGGTGATAGGTAATAAGATATAATTGAAAGTGATGGTTATTATAATGAAAGAATAGGTCAGATACTGCGGACAGTGAAAGAAGGTTAATTCCCATTTAATTCCCATCTGCCATTTGTCATTGGACAACCCAACAGGTACACTGCCCATGCACTCAGGTCTTCTCCCAGAAGAAAGACAGACTTCTTTTCCAATGATCTTCTTCCCACTAAAATCATATGGATAGCCAGATTCTGGATATTTCCATCTATTACACTGGTTTGGTAATGAAGAAGCCATACTACTTGGATAGTGGAACAACAATCCCTTCTGGGGAAATAAATTTCCTCTGCTTTCAGTCCACAGGCTCAGAAGTTTTCTCAGTCCAATAGTGTAAAACAACTCACACAAGGTTCTGAGCCAAGCAGATGCAATGGGTGCCCTCATGACCCCTCAAGGGACAGCTCATGTGAGGAAGGGAGAGAAGAGCCACGCCAACAAAAGAGGGGGACCAGAGCCTCGATGACAGTGTCCATTCTCTAGAATCCTGCCATGCCTGGAGCTCACTCATCCATGGACTCTTTACTTTAATGAGTCAATAAATTTGTATTTTTGCTCAATCCAATTTGGTTTGGATTATCGGAAAAACTAAAGGTGAGTCTTATTGTTCAAGGAGATTAGCAGTCATCTATAAATATCCCAGAAACAGACTTACAGATTGGATGTAGAATCCAATCCCAGGGCTGAATCGAAGCACGATCATGCTTCCATTTATTCATTAATCCATCAAAGATTTATTCAGTGCTTATCTTGTATTGAGAAAAGAACTAGACTCTGGGGCCATAATGATGCAATGAAGATGGTCTTACCTACAAAGAACGTATACTCTAGAGCTCAACTAATAAGTGTCAACTCTGACTGCACACTACCATCACTTCAGGAAGTCTCAAAAATTCCCATGCCTGGAATTCATGCTGGACCAGTTAATTAAGAGTGTCTTAGAAGTGAGACAGACATTGGTATTTATTGAGGTAATAATTCTAATGAATGGCTAGGGTTTTCTTCTTATCTTACAGAAAAACAAGCCAGGCACAGAGCAGTTAAATAATGTGCTCAAGACCCTAGCCCTGGTGAGAGGCAGCGCTAAGATGTAAATCCAGATAGGGTCCAGAGTATGTCCTCCTTTTAATAATTCAACTGCACCATAACTTGAAAGACACCATGGATATTTGGTCTGGTATAATTATCCATAGACTAAGTTTGCTTCCCAAATTTCCAGCTTTACCTTTTCTCTTCCTTGTTCTCATCCTCACTAATCTTAACCCCACACAAAAGCTTTCCTCAAACATAAGGCTAACAAATGCTTTTCTCTGTCCTATTTGAGATATTCTTTCCAGAAATTATCTGCTACCCCTTAAGTACAACTCAGAGTGAGCATAAGTCATGATGCTTCCTTTATGCAAACAGAGTTACACTTGCACTTTGGGGGTAGTGTGATATTGTAGTTGGGATTAGATGGAAACCAAAATGTCAACTTTGTCACTAACTTAAGGAGCTCTGCAGTGTCAGGTAAATTAAATAACTGGATTCTTACAACTAAAGTGGGATTAACAACAGCTCTCTTGCTATGTGGTTGGAAAGAGTAAATTGAAATATATCGATAGCTCTTAACATAGTGCCTTGAACATTGTAGACATTCAATTAATGGCAACTATTGCTATGAAGATTTCTCTTGATTTATATCCATTTTCATGTGACTAAGAGTGTAAATAATACGCAGTAATAATTAGACACCCAATATTTTCAACCACTTATTCTATGCTTGATTCTGGTATTATTGTTTTATAAGCATTTTCTCAACTATTCCTAAAAATCTATAATATAGTTACCACCATTTTCCATATTTTATAGATAAGACAATAAAACCAGAAAGCTGCTACATAGCTTGTATAAGAAAGTAGGAAAAACTTTTTAAAGCTTGTTTTACAAATAAAGAAATAGAAGCTCAGAGAAATTCTACTTGCTTGTGTGTGGTTAGAGCTCTTGTCTAACTGATTCAAAGCTTGTATGTTATTTTTTAAAATTTTTTTTCTTGAAATGATGGCTTAATTAAGAATTTTGAATAATTGACATTATATGTACCCAACACAAAGGGCTTCATTTTGAGTCCACAAGCCTTAATCCACAAAGGTAGGAACCTAACAAATTTCCATTTCCATGTACACTCTTTGATTAACTTCGAATCCCTATTCCCTTTATTTCTTAGCCAGACGTTGATACCTCTTCAGCAGTTCTATCCAGAAAGCCCACTTTCTTGGGAGAGCTCACTCAACATCCTCTTTTTTTAAGTCAACTCCTATTTGCAAATATCAGCTACACTTGGCTTCTTTGAATTGGAAAGAATTCCTCTATTTCAGATCAGAAAACACTCGCCACATTAAAAGAGAAATTCTAGTAATATGTTCAAGTAGGGTAATCGACCCAAGTCTATCACATTGAATTAGTGGCAAGATAGTTCCTATGACTTAATTAATTCTCCTATTATCAGCATGCATGCTCTCCAACTGAACCTCATTTACATACTCCTGTAGAGCATCATTATTTAAGTTTAAAGGCACTTAAAATCAAGTCACACATGGCTATTCATAGAAAAGCACCAGAGAGAGTAAGCAGAAGATGTGTTGTTTTGAAGCCTGCTCTATTACTGCATAATTCTAACAAGCACCCAAAAAAACCTACTATGTGCAAGATATTAGACAATGCATTTCTCTATACCATACACAAGAAATCATAAAGGTAAAATAATGCTATCCCCTAGAGTCACTGATCTGCCTTGTACATAGGCAGCTTCCACACTGGAACATCTGGATGCAAATTAAAGAATTCAATTACTCAGATCCAAGTGGGTATATCTGTTTCCTAGTAGCTGGGTAATTGACTTATAGCTGGCATCCTAGAGATACAGCCCCAGGCTATTTTGACAAAGACAGAATGAAGTGCTAGGCTTTTTATTTTAATGCTGTTAAGAAAAAGATATTTGCAGCCATGCTTGCCATTATACAGGTAACCACCAAAACTTCCAAACTATAATTGCTATTTGGTTGCATGGAGATGCAAAATAAACCTTCTGATTAATACAACAGCATAAAAGAATCTGTCAAGGTATTGTCACAATATTGCCTGCTATTTTCCCTGTGGTAAATTTTCTGAGGCACAGATCTGCCCATGTGTAAAATAGCTGTGGCAAGGTGACAATCACCCAGGAATAGCGGATAGCTAGGAATAGGTTTAGAATGTGGACAATCATAAAACATTGTCTCAAAATTATTTTTAATCTCAAAATCCAATGTCAGAACTTTTATTGTATTAAGGTAGTCTCTGAAACAAGACTATAAATTTGCCTAAAAGCAATTTCATGGAACCAAAACATTGTTCCCAATAATATTCTGAAATTTAAAAAAAGAAAGTTTTCTCAGACATTAAAATTATATAGATACATAACTCCTTTTTCTCACTTACTTTTGTGCTACCAAAAAGTACTGTAGGGTGGCACTTGTGGCTCAAGGAGTAGGGTGCCAGCCCCATATACTGGAGGTGGTGGATTCAAACCCGCCCCTGGCCAAAAACTGCAAAAAAAAAAAAAAAAAAAAAAAAAAAGTACTGTAGTACAAGTAACTACCCAAATAATTATTTAATAAAAAATAAAAATTAACTTAAGATTTAAATATATGTACACACACACACATATAAATTCAAACATTTGAAAAGTAAAATGGTAGATTTTTATTTTTATTTTTATGGACTTTTGTTAATTTTGTGGGATCCTTATCCTCTCCAGATTTCCTGAAATTCAAAACAGGTGGCTTCTCCAAGCATTTGATGAGTTAAAAAGGGCAACTGGATAAGGAAGGGACGAGGGAATGACGGAGGAGCAATAAGAATAGACACACCTCTTCTTACATTCAAAAGGCACTTTGCCACATAACCCCGTCCTCTTCTGGAAGGGTCCATGCTGCAGTGCTGGGGGGTGGGGGGGGGCATGAGCAGAGTGCTGCACTTGTTTGCCAGGTGCCCCACGAGGCTCCCTCTCTTCGCCTGTTCCCTCTCACCACCACCCTGAGCCCAGCTTCCCCAGCACCTGACTTTCCTTCAACTGAAGTTTCCCTCTCCATCTGCTACTCAGTACAGCACACACTAAAATACTCTGAGAACATTCATGGCATTCTTATGACTCAAATCCAGTGGGCTACCTGGTGGATTTATTATAACAGGATACTAAAATGACACGGAGACGATTTTACATCAACTACATATTTTATCTGTAGGTCAACATTTTATATTACATCCTAGTCCTGTGGCAATGGATGAAATGGTGAGAGCAAAAAAATTTTTTTTGTCTCTAACCCTACATATTTTGATTCGGTGATATCACCGCACCACACTTAGGGGGCTCTATTACATTGCCGCTTCTCCGCTTCAATTGTGCACAATCCTGCAATATTAGGTAGGTTTTACTGTAATTCTGAAGCCTCCAATATATTTCCCCAGTGGTTTGAATTTTACATCCTCTTTTTAGGTTTTATTAATGGCATCAGAATGAGGAGCCTGCAGTGGTTTTTGCCTCTTAAACCACTTACGTGTCTAACAGAAAGGAGCATTAACCCCTCCACTCTCCATCCTACACCTCTGGCAGCTTTAACAGCCTCTGACGCTTTAGCAGAAAGCACGTGACTCAGGCTTCACCAATCAGAGCATCACATTCCCTCTCGCCACCGTCATTACTTTGGGATGGGCGAGTAACCCATTCAGAACCGGTGAAATGTAATGTGATATCTCCTGGAACTGTTTAAATTAGAACATGTTTTCTTCTTTTCTTCTGGGCACGAACATGAACCTGGACATGAACCTGGCAGGACATTGGCCTGGAACTCTCAGAAGACATCTTGTTGTCAAACCCAAGGGTGAGAAGCAAGAATACAAGGAGGAAAACAGAAATGATAGGGGAAGGGAGGTTGAGACTAGAGGAAGAACCCACCTGAGCTTGAAGTCAGGGATTGTTCTTACCTTGGCAGTTATACACAACTACACTGTCCCTTTGGGCTTATGACAGTTTAGTTAGGTTTTCTGTCACCTGCTGCTAGAAGATTTCTAATCAATATAGAGTCTTAGAGACGTATCTGTAAGTCCCAGTTTTGCCTCTTACTAGCTCACTTTTAAAAATTCAGTTTCCACATTTTCCTCTGATGAAGTGTTATGAAGATGACTTCAGATGATGTATGCAAACCTCTCTGCACAGTGTCTTCTCCAAACGTAGGAATCCACCAAATTAAACCTCCCTTCTTCCCTTTCCCACTCTTCTCTCTGCCCTTCCCACTGTCTCTCCTTAGGTACATACCAGCCCAGTAAAGGTAAGTGTATGCACACAACGGCATTGCATAGTTGGCAAATCCAGGAACGTGAGCATGGACACCTCGTGATCAGTGTACCAGCCTCCCTGCTGAGGAGGAGAGTGGCTCTGGAGGTGGCCTCGCATGGAGATCAGAAGACCTAGATCATCTTTATGACTTGCGCAATCTCTTTATCTTCTTTAAACCTTGTTTTCTTCTCTCTCAAATGAGAGATGTAGTATGATATCTAAGGTTCCTTTTAACTCTAAAATGCATTATACCTCATTTCCTGAAATGCTTCTTCTCCTACTTAGTAGACTCCAAAATCCTTATGCATGTGTTCAGAGCAGGGCTTAGACTAGGGTGAGGAAAGTGGAGTGCCCAGGACAGAATCTCAGGAGACACTCTCAGATGTCAACCCTGCAGCAGCACAATGCCAAGAGAACACGCCTCCTTATATTCTTGCTCAGTAGGGGGCAAGCTTAACCACCTTGATCTCAGGCCTGGTAGGTTCCCCTTAGGATATATGAACAATGAATGCTTTCTTCACCATGGTGGCTCCAACTAGCTAATACTCTTAAAAGACCTTGGATTTTGAATTAGACCCAGGAAACCAAATCCTTCCTGGATCCCAAGGCAGACTTTTCCTGACTTATGAATTACAGGATTCATTTTAATCCTTCATGGATCGACTTATGAATCATTGTTTTATCAAGAGTTCTGATTTTCAATCTTAAATTAACATAGCACAAAGAACCTTCCTCACCATTGGCCCTGGTTTTCTAGAACATCATAGTTACCACCATCGCCTTGTCTTCTGAGAAAACTACATAGGGACCTTCTTTATTAGTTTTCGTTCTTAGTGGGAAAATATATTGACTGCAATTGAGAACCAAAAACACCTCTTGGGGGACATTTTCTCAGACCTCTTGAGGCCATTTTTTCTGGGCAGTCTCTCTCTCTCTCTCTTACACACACACAGAGCTCAGAATAAACTCTTTAAATTTAAAAAAAAAAAAACAACTCTCTGGTCTTTGTTTTATTATTCAACAAAGCGCATATCATACAGCCTTGGGAGAAAGGAGAAGTTGATTTACTCCATTCATGATGAGCTGTGTGTTTTACATTAATTTTACATGTCAACTTGACCAGGCTAAGGAATGCCTAGATAGCTGGTAAAACACTGTTTGTTTTGATGTTATAATTTGTTTATTTGAAGCAGAGTCTCACTCTATTGCCCCAGGCTAGAGTGCCATCACATCAGCCTAGCTCACAGCAACCTCAAATTCCTAGATTCAAATGATACTGCTGCCTCAGCCTCCTAAGTAGCTGAGACTAAAAATGCCCATTGCACTGCCTAATTTTTCTGTATTTAGTAGAAACAAGACCTCTCTTACTCTGGCTGGTTTCAAACTCCTGAGCTCAAGGAAGTTGAGCTTCTATCTCAGCTTCCTACAGTGCTAGGAATACAGACATGAGCCAATATGCCTGGCCTTTGTTTTAAGTTTAAATGTAAATTATTGAGAAAATAAGTGAGCAGAAAGAGAATACCCAACACAGATGAAAAAATAAAAATATAGTAGAACCTCAATAGTTGACCATCTTCCTACATTGACCACCTTTTTAAGTTGAACTAATTTCCATAGACTGGACATATCAGTACGATAGGCTTAGTACCTTATGTTGACCACCTCTGTGTGTTGACCAGTGTGTTACAATCCCTTGAGTGATCAACTTACAGAGGTTCTACTGTAATAAGAAACAATAAGGAGAGGCAGGAATTGGGTAGAAAGGGAATCATTTCCCACTTCATTGTAGATATTCACATGCAAAACACATATATAAATGCATTTTGCACATTTGCAGACTACTGGGCACTTTATACATGACATCTCGCTTAATGCTTACAACAAATTAGAAAACATAGGTATGGTCATGTTATAGATGAGTAAGTTAAGACTAACTGGGCCAAAGTCACTTTTTCAAGATGATGTGACTCAAATGTGGTAGAAGAATATCAGTTGAAAATGAGATCTTTCTGACTGTAAAGACAGATGAACTTCCTTCCTAATTTTGCAGAATCAATACAATTTTGATTGACTGTCTTTCTGCTCCTAAAAGTTTCAGTGTCTCTGGTCATAAGCTAAGTTGTAAGGGAAAGAAGATTCAATTCCCTGGCCACCAAGGGGACTAGTTGTAATAGCTGGCTCCTATGGACAGAGTAACAGAAGAGCTCTTTTTGAAGAATTAGAGGCTCTGATTTTATGCGTGCTTTTCCGGCAAAGTTTCACTGCTGTGGCTGTAGCCATCTTTGTTGCACCATAGCAGTGGCTGTAATTTCCAAAAGACACACTGAGGCTATCTCCACCCCACCCCCAACATCTACTGATGGAACAGTAACAAATATCTTGCTGATAGCTCTGAATTTTGACATCTCTAAAAGAAAGCCTCTTTTATAGGTAATGCCCTTTAAGAAAAGCAGTTTTAGGAGTGGAATCTAGTGCAATTTACATAATTTCTTTACTAATCCAGAACTCAAAACTCGCTCTGTTTCTCTGGAAATTGAAAACTAAAAACAGCTTTCTCAAGGAATAGCGCCAATGATGCTGCAGCTGCTATTTTATGGCTCTCTGAAAAGACATCTGTTTGTGAGAAACACAATTAATGTCATTCAGTTCCCTCCAAACACCCAATAGTGGGTGAAGAATCACTAGAAGAGAAAGGGATCAGCTCTTGGAAGGGGTAATTGTAGGGAACTTACATTTACAGCCAGTGACTGGACCAGTATTGGCTCCTTTAAAGAGACAGAAGGATGACTCTGGCATCTGCCCAGGGCAGACATCCATTCCTCCCAGCCTTTATAAGAGGGATATAGGCAGAGTAAAACTAATTACCTGAAGGAATATGAGCCATTCTAAAGTGACTTTTACCTAAGAGTTGAATAGGTGGGCTTATCTTCATTTCAAATTCTTCATCTTATGTATTCACATGCTATTGAGTGCCTGGTATATAATGTAATAAAGGAAATATGTATAACATACATTCTGCAATTGTTGTGATCAGTTAGATATTATCATTGGCCTTTTATAGTCTAAAAATCTCAGCAATAAGTTCTTATTACTCCTTTTAGGCTATTTGCTACACTGATTAAGCATTTTGTATTTGTTTATTTCACTATTTCTCATTAATTGCACCTATATTCAGAGTCTCTTAATTAGTTCATCACATCCCCACTTTCCTGGGTTAATTCCTGCAAAGCTCTGAGTCCTTAATACCTGACACATAACTGACCCTCAACAAATGCTTGTTGGATGCCTTGATTTTTCAAACTTACCTCCAACTACATTCAAGCACTATTTCTAATAATGTCTTCACTTCTCTCACAAAAATGGGGCAGTTCTGTCAATCACACACAAACACACACACACACATGCACACACATACATGTTATATGTTATACACACACAATATTCTAAGAAGACCATTTGGCAAACTAGAAATAGGAAATTTAGTCAGTCAGTCTTTGGTATTTGTACTCTTTTATATATCTGGGTTTTTTTTTTTTTTTTTTTTTTACTATTTCTATTTTATCTCTAACTCTGCTACCAGCAAACTATTTACCCATTGGTGTACAACTTCCTCTTTCTGGCCATAAGTTTGTGGTTTAAGTTTCTTTCTAGGTATCTTTTCTGCTCTTTTTATCCAATAAAAAGAGGATCAGAAAAAAACAAGTTTTGATGGGGAAACAAAGGAAGAAGTAAAATATCAATTAAAATTTAACAGACAGAATTGTCATAGATTTCTCATAAGCTAAATTCAGGCTTGTGCGTAAGTCTTCATAGAAAATAGAGAATTAAGAGTGACAATCAAGTAGAGTAACACAACAGTTGGTAGAGGTGATTGAATTAAAGAGGTTGTTTCTGAAGAGGCTACTTCAAAGGATGGAATAATCTTACACAGGATTCTGGACTCCGTGGTACTAGTCATTGCCTGGGCATCCTCTTCTCACAAGAGCTTGCCTTGGCTGTGTTCTTTACTGCCAGACTTACCCATCTCACTCCTTGGTGTTTACCCACATGTCAAGCCTTGTTTTCAGCCTTCCAATTGATTATGATAGCTAAACGATAGCTTTCCAATAAAGTCCTCATATGGCTAAATTGAATAGGGTGTTAAAACCAAGAACCTTCACAGATGAGAAAACCAAGGGATAGAGATGTGAAGAAAAAACTTATTGAAAGTCACCATTGTAGCTAGCACTGTTGTTATTCAAGTCAGGCTATGGTACTCTAGAGTTCTTGCTCTTAACCAGTCTCCAACTACATTCAACATTGCTTTTTGTGCAAGAAGATATGCAACCACTTTTGAAAAACAGTTCTGCAAAACATAGTAAGATTGAACATATGCATAATCTACAAACCCAAAATTGTGTGATACAGTGCAAACCCATAGGTGACATATAATGCAAAAATCAGCGCAATACTTTTCAGATCCTCCCATCAACAGGTGGAGTTTATTCTCCCACTCAGTAATCCTGAGCTGGTCTGGTGACTTGAAGTAGTGTTGTGCCAGTCTGTTCTTGCTGCTGGTGGGAACCTGCCATCCTGAGTATAATCCCTGGGCCAAGGTATTGGCAGATAACAGAGGCACCCTGTAGAACAGAGATGAACAATCCAAGCTCAGGTATCTTAGACCACCTAGTCCTCAGATGGAGGAATCACAAATGTATGAAAAGCCCAGCTTGAGCCTGCAGAAACTGAGCTAAACCTAAAGGGCCGTCCCACAAAATGGTGAACTAAATAAATGATCATTGTGCTAAGTCACTAATCTTTGAGATGGTTTCACACAGCAAAGGCCAATTTACAATGTATCTTAGGTATTAAAGATCTACTATTGCATTTGTGATCTGGCCACCATGCACTTGCCTTGGCAGCACTCTACAAACAACTCAGTAGGTTTCATAGCTTGAATGTATCAATGTCTTATAGTTGTGTCTGCATCAACAAACATCAGTGTCTTGCTGAGTGGCATTCGTTATTGTTGTCCATTTTGTGTATGTCCTCAGGAGAACGTAAGAGTTTGAATTAGAGCAACAAACAAACTTTCATAACTTTTGTATTAAACCTGGGTAGAATGGAAGTAAAATCAGTGACATGCTATTACAAGTTTATGGGGATAATGCCATAAAGAAAATGGCAGTGTACAAATGGATGAAACATTTTTCTGTGGATAGAGAAAAATATCATTGAGAAAGAGAGGTAAGGACAGCCAATAATTAGCAGAACAGATAAAAACATTAAAAAATCTGTCAAATCATGCATTGAATCATCAGCTGACTATTAGAAGCATAGCACACCATGTAAATATTGATAGAGTACCAGAAAAATCTTAACTGAAAATTTTGGCCAACAACTCGTGGCTCTGTTATCACAATGCACCAGCTCACTTGGCACTGTCTGTGAGGAAGTTTTTAGCCAGTAAACAGATAACTGTATAGGAACACCCTCCCTCCTTACCTTATCTGGCCCCCACTGACTTTTCTCTTTACTTAAACATAAAGTAAATATTGAAAGAAAGACATTTTGATGACATTCAGGACACCAAGAGTAATATAACAATGGTTTTGATGGCCATTCCAAAAAAAAAAAATAGTTCCAAATTTGTCTTGAAGTGTAGGGTAGGCACTGATGTTGGTGCATAGCTTCCCAAGGGGAATAATTCAAAGGTGACTATAGTGATAATTCAGCAATGAGGTATCCCTTTTCTAGGATGAGTTTGCAAACTTAATTGTCAGATGCAGAGTAAATTGGCTTTTGTTGTGTGAAATCACCTCAAAAATGTGTATACACACACATTCTAGGTATGTATCCTTTCTCTGTATAGCTAAACAATGAAATGGATATAAGAATGTTCATAGCAGCATTGTTTGTATATAGCAAGAAATTTGAAACAATTCAAATAGCCAGTAACAAAGAGATATATATACAGATTGTAAAATATAATATAGAGAATTCTACAGCAATGAAAATCAACTAGAGATAAAAACACTAAAATGGGTGTATCTTGCAAGCAATGGTAAGTTAAAAAAAGAAGATAAAGTGCACAGTGATTTGTTATAATTTATGTTAAGTTGGAAAATAAGAAAATTATGTACTATTTAGGGATTCCTTTTTATGTGGCGAAAGTCTAAATAACTGTATGGAGATAATAGCTACTGTATTAGTCAGTGATTCAATTAGTTTATTTCTCAGGTCATAGTTTGGTAAAATTGGTGGTGGAGAAACTGCTCCACACAGTCTTTCAGGGATCCAATATTTTTATCCTCCTTGAGAACTTCAGAAAATGCTCCATAAATCCAACTAAGGAGAGAGCTTGCAGAGTTGTTCAAGAAGTTTTTGTGGGTCAGATCAAGAAGTTATGTACTTCATTTTATTCACTTTCTATTGACCACAATTCAGTTACATAAAAAGAAAGTTGGCAAATATAATAGAGCTGTGTTCCAAAGAACACAAATGGGCTTTTTGGAGTATATTTTGTTGTAGTTACCACTAAGTATGTGGGGTGGGGGAAAGAGTGGATATATTCATGGAAGAAGAAATGGGAGACTCCATCTGTGTTGTTCTGTTTCACTTCTTAAGCTGTGTGGAATGCACACATGAATTTTTATTATATTTTTCTTTAAGCATTTGTTTTTTTCTGAACTATTTCATAATGCAATGAAAAGTTTATTAAAATAATTAAATAGAGTTTAGGAGCTCTAATGAAAGAGATTTGGATTAAAATAATTCTTCTGTATGAAATATTCAGGTGAAGTGAATCAGAATTATAGAATACCTTCCTAGAAAAAGAAGTAGGGATGCTTATGGGCAGATCCCACCAGCCAGAGATGCCTGGAGTCTTGTCTCCCCAGACTCACCATGCCCAGATGCAAGAAAGCTGTTACTTGGCTGCCATCTTGCTCTGGAAGTCCAACATCCAATTATTTTATGGAGGGGTTTTTGTACCTTCTTATCAAAAAATCATAGAATTTCAGAGTGCAGATTGTCTTCAGAGACATGCACTCTTATTGGGTACTCTTATTAGCTTTCTATAAGAGCAGTTATTTTCTCTCCAGTATCTTTGGCTAACACACTACCCCTACTAGCACACTTCAGTGAAGAGTATTCTAACCCTTTGTAGAGGCATGACTTTCCACCACATGCTCCCTCATATCCTACTTTCTGCAGGGTGGGACTTCATAAATAACCCAAGGTAATACACTATGTTGTCAACTGGGCTGCTTTTCATGGTAAGGATACCTTTCAATGTCTTATGCCATGGAACCATGCCTAATGGAGGAATGTTTTGGAATATGTAGAACTTTCACCCAGACTTACAGGTGCTCACTTATTATCTCATTATTTCTAGTCAAATATTTAAAGTAACCCTTTATTACTGCAGGATACATATCCAATATCAAGGTTAAAAATTCATTTTTTGACCATATATCTAAAGTTGATATTCACTCAGGGATATTTCCTGGGGAACTTCATCTATACCTCTTTTTTTATGCTTCATATATTCTGTCATCAATGACAAAATGACATTTGCATATATTTCTTCTAGTATTTGATGAGTTCCTCACAGACCCATTAATCAGTCATAATGTCTGTTCTGTGAAAGATAACCAATAATAAAGGGGAAAATATGAATATAAAGATTAGAAAAGTAATAAGGAAAACAATTTAAAAGTATTGACGGGATGTGAGACTATTTCTATTTAATAAAAACTATTTAATGGCTATCCAGCTATCTAATACAAAAATTATAATTGAGGTAATACATGGTGTCAGTGAGAAGTTAGTTGAACACTTAAATTACACACAAATTTAGAAGACTCTCACAATGCAGGTACTATGGCAGTACTAACAGTTCAGGCCACTAGGAGTGTGAAATTTCCCTCTTTTTCTAGACACCAAAGCTGCAAATTTCATGAAGATGCATATATCTTCAAATGTTCCCAAAACAAGAGAGATAAGATTAAAAGTGGCAGCTCTCAATCCCTAGATAAGAATGTTTAGTTTTGAAAGTATCAACTTTCTCCTCCCTCTTGAATATAGATCCAGTTGAAAAGTTAAGTGTAAATGTATGATAAAAATTATGGATTAAATTCTTGAGCAAATTAGCTAGGTAATACACCTCTGAATTAGAAAAAAACTCTCTAAACTGCAGATCACCCCACTAAGACAGAGCCAGATCAGCCACACTTGTGACATGGGTAGGAAATGATGAGTCAAGCTCATTTTTTTTCTCCACATCCACCAATCAGAGAAAACACTCTTTCTGAGGCAGCCCAGGAGAGCTGCGCCAATGGAAATTTGTCACATAGAAATAGAAGAAGTAAATAATTGTTCCCTGAAAACAAAGTAGGATTCCCAAATTTTGTCTGTAGTCTAATAACTCACTCCCTACAGAACAGTAAAAAGTACACCAGTACTTTGATCTTGCTCATGACCCAGGAGGAGGCTCCCAGAAAATCTGTGTCCTCCTCCCCCACCAAGGAATAGGCAGTGAATGTTGATAGAAATGTAAGACTGCCATGGGTAATAAATACATAAGAAGTTCTGAGCTTCAATAGCAAGGTGCAGAATCAGAGAGCCCTAAACAGAGCTGCTTAGGATTCTGCTGACTGGTCTAGGGCAGAACTATGGCTGGCTGATTGTACACTTCCTCTGTCAGAGCCGGAAAAGCTCAAAAGGATTTTTCTAGAAAATTCTAAGGAAGTTATAAATTTATTATAGCAAATATTCCGTTACCAATATGAAATTCTAGATGGGGATTTAGAATTACATATTTCAATTTAATTAGTAAAAAAAAAAAGAAAAAAAGATAATAATGGCTAAGGAAGCACATCAATCTTTCATAGTTTAATTATATTGTCTTTTTATAGCTTTGTTCTATGACCTTAAAGAAATACATATACATATGTGCCTTTGTATATGAATTTATGTATTTATATAAACATATTACACATTGTCAGTTACTAGAAATTCTTATATGTAAATTGTCCTAATTAAAGTGTGCTTCTTTAAATTTCAAAACTCCCTAAATATTAAATGTTGTATACTTAAAAGAAATTTAAGTAGATTCCATGAAACATTAAAGGAAGATTCTGGGGAATAATTAACTATTTTTCTTTTTTTTAAGGCAGGGTCTGATTTTGTAACTCTTGCTGGAATGCCGTACCTTGATCATAGCTCACTGTACCCTCAAACACCTGCGCTCAGGTGATCCTCCTGCCTCAGCCTTGCAATGCACTGGGGTTATAGATGTGAGCCACCAAACCTGGCCTCACTTCCTGACTTCCTATATTCATCATTATGAAAATAGGTAACTGTGGGATCAACTTGGGTTACTGAAATTAATTTAGAGAAGTTTTCTTTACATGTAATCAATCATCCACTCTCTGCTAATCATTGCTCTGTCATACCAGGTGTTAGATATTTTTAAGATAAAATTTATGCACAGTGAAATGCACAGATGTTAAGCATACAATTTGATGAGTTCTGATAAATGTTATACCTGTATATTGCCTCCATCCCAATCAAAAGCAGACTATTTCTGTCACCACAGAAGGTTTCCTTTTGTTCCCTTCCAGTTAATCATTTCCAGTTAATCCCACTCCCTCCACAGGAAACCACTGTGCTGATTTGTATCCTGCAAACTAATTCTGCCTTTTCTTAAATTTCATATAAATACCAACAGTACCTATTCCTTCCTATCTGGCTTCTTGCAGTCAAGTTTGGGGATTTGTCAACCAGTTGCATTGCTCTGTAGTTAAGTTTTGTACTGATGATTCCACTGTAAGAATAATTATAAACTATTCTTCCATTCTCCTGGTTGGCTTTTTTTGTTTGCTTGTTTGTTTTGTTTGTTTGTTTATCAGGCCGAGGTGAGGCTCAACCCTTGCCACCCCTGGTTATGTGGGGCCAACACACTGACCGCTGACCTACAATGGCCACCTCCATTCTCCTGTTGAAGGAAATTGGGATGGTTTCCTTTTTATCCTAAAATGAATAAAGCTGTAACAAAAATTTTTAAATGAAACTCTGGATAATCAACTATATAAACATATGAGGGGGAAACTTGGGCTGCTACATAAAATCACATGCAAAAGTTAATCTGCAATAGATCATAAAACAAAATATAGACACTAAAACCAAAAAGCTTCTAGAAAAAAAAGAAATATAGGAAAATATGCTTTACAACCTTAGGGAAGGCCAAGGGTTCTTAAACACAACATAAAAAGTATTAAATTTAAAGTAAAAGTTGATAAACTCAACCTCATAAAGACAAAAAAAAAATTAAAACACATCATTAACAAAATGAAATGTACTGAAATTGTCAACGTATTGTAAGCACTGAAATGTACCGGCAAATACATTCGACAAAGAAGTTATATAGAAAATAAAGACCCAAGGGCATGAAAAAATAAAATAAATAAAATAAATAGACACCCAAAAGTCAACAATAACAATATATGTGGATTAAAAAAATGACAAAAATTTGAAGATCCTCACAAGAGATGATCTATGAATGGCCAATAAATACATGAAAAATGTTCAATGTCATTAGTTGTAAATAATAATGAAAGACCATATTATACCCACACAAATGACTAAAAGTAAAAGGAATGACAGTACCAAACATTGGTAAGAATATGCAGCAAATGGAACTCTGTACAGTGCTGATGGGCGTGGAAAGTGACACCATCATGTTAGAAAATTTAAATATATATAATAAAAAATATGTCCAGCAATTCTCCCCCTACATATTTACATAAGAGAAATAAAAACCTATGTTCAACTGCTGTTTTTGATGACTTTATGCAGTGTTCTTTGAAGAGCTTTCCATTGAGCACAAATAAAAACAGGACAATAAAGGGAAGCCAGTGTCATTTGAGCACCTACCATGTGCCAGATGATGTGTTATTCAGGTTGTACATATTAATCGAGGACTAATGTGACTTTCCTAAATGTGAACAAATAACAAATAAAACTTTCTTTTACTCTTTAATGCATCTATCAAATATTTAATAAATTTCTATTGGTATTGGGCATTGCTTTGAGTGCTGGGTACATGAATTAAAAAAAAAAAAAGGAAATAAAAGGATGAGGTTCCTATTCTCAAGGCATTTAAATATTAGTGGGGTTGGAGAGACATAAAATAACAAGAGAAAAAATAAACTTTGTGGGAAACAGTTCAGATTTTTTTTTCTAAACTCATTGGAAGCTTATGGTTGACTTCTGTGTTTCTCTAACCTGGATGTATAATTGCAATTACCTAAAAAGTTAAGGGAAAAAAAAAAAAAAAAAGAATAGAGCCCATTAGGTTTTATCATCACTCTGGATTATTCTAACACGGTAAGCACAATCTCTTTATTTTTTTATTTTTATTTTTTTTTTTTCTTCTCTTTCTTTCATTTGATTTTTTTTTCTTTTTTTTTTTTTTATTAAATCATAGCTATGTACAATGGTATGATCATGGGACATCATACATTAGTTTCACAGACTGGTTGACACGTTTATATCACACTGGTTAACATAGCCTTCCTGGCAATTTCACAATTGTGTTGAGACATTTACATTCTACATTTACTAAGTTTCAC
>CAUYPK010125245.1:0-97293 GCA_963574355.1 Loris lydekkerianus | reverse complement strand
TCATCTCATTGACCAGAAATGGCTCCATTCCAGATAACTTTTGACTATTTTAGGAAATAAAATGTTTCTTCAAAGGATGGATTTCCCCATTTAACTGGGATGATTAAAATGAAACTACGAGGATGGCTAAGCTTAGGTCACCCATCGATCCTCCATCAGCAAGACTACAGACATTAGGGAGCTTCCAGGGAGAGCCTGCCCCTGGGAGGCTCCTGCCCTCCATCACCTTGGAAGCCAAGAATTGGCTGTTGGCCTCCTGCCTTGTGCCCACTTTAGAACCACCTCTGTCTCTGTGTCCTTAGCTCTGACCCTGTCCTGTCTTGTCTTTGATGACTTCTATGTGTGACTCAAACTAGGCACAGCTGGGACATAACCAAGGTACCCATGGTTCAGAACAGTGAAGTACAGCCAGACATGGTCAGGGGCAGAAGATAGAAGCACCCACAGAACCCAGGAATGCCCATTCGCAGGCATCTCTGTGCCCTTTCACCAGCCTGGGTAGTCCTGGCAACAAACCAAGAGGAGTGTGTCATTGGGGAATCAGTGTGATGAAGTGCCAGAGCAGAAGGAAGAAAGCCAGCAACGTCCAGGAAACGAACCCGTCGAGTCAAGGACCTGGGAGTTAATGGGTGGGTTGGTTGATTACACTGGAAGCTAAAACAGGAGAGGAAGGTGCAAGGAAAGCTGCTGTGTGTTGGAAAGTGTGGGTGAGTGAAAGGCTGATTTGAGAATAAATCTTAAATGCCAGGTGTCAGCATAAATGGGGCAAACTCATCATAATCTGGCTAAAACCCATGGAATAGGAGAACCACCTGAGGACTCTGAAAGCTAAATGCAAGCAAGTGATTTGGGAAGAAAGTTGAAACTTGAAGAAGGACAAATACAGTGCTGAATTTACTCATTTTTTGTATATCTTTTGTATTCCCTGGTTTTAAAACAAGGATGGGCCAAAGACTCAGAACTACAGAGAGGGTGGAGACAGTAAAAACTCCACGTGGAACTCTTTGCGGCCAGACAACCCGGAGATGGGATCCCTGAGAGCCTGAGAATGTGGCAGGAATCCTTCTTTTGGAGCTTTCTTTTTTTTCTCATTTTGCTTTTATGTCTCTGTCCCATGGTCAGCCTCAGTTGGACCAAAGCAGCACAGAAACCACCAAGATACACCAAGAAGAAATCTGTCTCCCTGGCACAGGAACCACAAAAAAGGGACCTGGGTAAATGCAGTGTGGTGGAAATCCTGGTGCAGAGAGAGCTGGAGACAGGTGTCCCCTAATTCCATGAATGCACCGGTCTGTCCTGGGCTTTCTCCTGAGTTGCATGGAACAGACCCAAAGAAGCATTTAGCAAAGGTTTTGAAAACTGAACTACAATCTAAAATACAGCCCTAGAATTTCTAGATGAACCACTGAGTGGCACATGCCTGTGGCAGCCACAAAGCAGAGCAAGGGCGGTGAACTCTGAATTGACACATGTGAGCCACCACGGCATAAGCTAAGACAGAAGTTGAGGTCTGAGTCCAATCAGTTTGCCCCTTGGCCCCAAAACAAAAACTAAAAAGATAATTTTTATTCATCAATAGACTTTATTTTTTAGAACAGAGATCTTCTATATTACACACATATTTTTCCTATTGTTAATCTCTACCATTGTTCTGGTTTATTTGTTACAGTTAATAAATCAATATTGGCACTTGGTTATTAACTAAAATTCATAGTTTATTCAACTTTTCTTGATTTTTCTCTGTTTTTCCTATTTCAGGATCCCATCCAGGACATTACATTACATTTTTTAGTCTTGGCTATGACAGTTTCTCATGCTTTCTTGTTATTTGTGACCCAGTTCATTGGGTATTTTGTAGAATGTTTGCAGAATGTTCCTGCAAACTGGAATTTATCTGATGTTTGCCTCATGATTAGACTGGCATTATGAGTTGCCAGGATGGGGAGGGTGATTTGAGGTGTAATTCACATCTCATAAAAGAAACTAAAGTGTATAATTCAGTGGTATTAGGTGAATTCACATATACATTAGGTACATTTACCATCACCTCAGTCGAGTTCCAGAACATTTTTATTACTATAAACAGAAATGCTATACCCATTAAGAAGTCACTCTGATTCTTGCCCACCCCCCGATCATGGAAACCATCAATCTGCTTTCTCTCTAAATAGATGTACCCAAACTGAATATTTCATATAAATGGGTCATACAATATGTGACCTTTTGTGTCTAATTTCTTTCACTTACACATTGTTTTTGCAATTTATCCATGTCATGTGATTTATTTATACAACATTTCCTTTTATGGTTTTATTCTACTAAATGAATATAGCACATATTGTGTATCCATACAACTGCTGATGGACATTAGGGTTGTTTCCATGTGTTGACTATTGAGAAAACATTAGTGTATATGTTTTTATTTGAACACCTGTTTTCAATTCTTTTGGGGTGTGTACTGAGGAGTAGAATTTCTGGGTCATATGGTAACTCCATATTTAACACTTTCAAGAACTATCAACCTGTTTTCCAAGGCAGCTGCACCATTTTACATCCCCACCCTCAATGTGGGAAGGTGCTGGTTTCTCTGTATCTTTGACAACATTTGTTATTGTTTGTCATTTTTATTCCAGCCATCCTAATGTGTATAAAGTGGTATCTCATTCCAATTTTGATTTTCTCTTACATGTCAAGTATTTCTTTATGTGCTAGTTGGCCATTTGTATATCTTTTGAAGAATTGGCTAGTCAAGTTCTTTGCTCTTTTTCTAATTGAATTGTTTGCTTTTTGACCTTCTGGGTTTTGATATTGCAATAATTATGCAAGATGTTACCATTGGGAAAAATGGGTGAACGGTACACATGTTTTATTTCTTACAACTGCATGAGAATCTAAAATTATCTTAAAACAAAATGTGTATGGCCAGGCATGGTGGTTCACACCTGTAATCATAGCACTTTGGGAGGCTAAGGTAGGTGGATTACTTGAGCTCAGGAGTTCAAGACCAGCCTGAGCAAGAGCAAGACCCAGTCTCTACTAAAAATAGAAAAATCTATCTGGGCATTGTGACAGGCACCTATAGTCCTAGCTACTTGGGAGGCTGAGGCAAGAGGATCTCTTGAACCCAAGAGTTTGAGGTTGCTGTGAACTATGATGCTGCAACACTCTACCCAGGGCAACAGAGAGAGACTCTTGTCTCAAAAATTAAATAATTAATTAAAATAATTCTTAAAAATAAAAAGTATAATTTAAAAAGACATATGCCTAAATAATCCTAGGTCTAAAAGGAAGTCTCAGGGGAAATAAAAATTATTAAACTGAATTAAAATGAAAGACAATATATCAAAATTTGTGGGATACAGTTAAAGCAAGGCTTAGGGAGATATTTGTAGCTTTAAATGCATAGATAGGATTAGAGGAAAAAATAGAAAGGCCTGAAATTAATAACCATAACTTTCTCCTTAAAAAGTCATAACACCCAAAGCATGCAGATGCAAGCATGTAAAAGATAAAGGCAGAAATCAATGAAATGTAAGACAAAAACCCAGTAGAGAAAATCAATAAAATCAAAAGCTAGTTCTTTGAAAAGATCAATAAAAATAATAAATGAAGACTAACAAAGAAAGAGAGAAGACACAAATTACTGGTACCAGGAATAGAAGTGGAGTTATCATTAGAGTTGCCACAGATATGAAAGGGGTAATAAGGGACTACTGCAAACAAATCTCACATATTTGACAACTTGGATGAAATAAACAAATTCCTTGAAGGTATAAAATACCAACATTTACTCAAGAAGAAATAAATAATCTGCATAATCCTATGTTTTATTAAAGAAATTGAATTCATAGTTAAAACCCTTCCAACCATAACAACAGTTACAATACAAAATTCTACCCTCCATGTAAGGAAGAAATCACACTACTTCTACACAATTTCTTCCAGAAAACAGAAGAAGATAAACAGTATTGCTGAGATGTTAATTCTTCCAAATAGTCAAAGGTTTTGTACAGACACTTCACCAAAGAAGATAAGAATAGCAAATAAGCATGTGAAAGGATGCTCATAATATTAATAATTAGTGATCAAAGAAATGCAAAATTAAGCCACAATGAGGCATCAGTACACAACTATTAGAATGGCTAACAAAAAAATGACAATATATTGTGAGAAAGGAGAAAGCACCTCAATCTGCAAAAGTGACACAGCCCTCCCTCCTGTCTTGCCATGGGTGGTCCCTAAACAAGCCTGTGCTTTCATATCTGCACGCTCCCTGTCTGCGTGTGACTTCAACTTGGATGTTCACACTTTGTGAAACACAGAGGACCTGCTGAACTGACACTGTTGAGGAACGTTGCACCTGTCTGCACTAATTAAAAACACACTTAAATGAAGATTAGCTTCTGAAGGCCACTTCTTATCTATAGGAGCTGCACCATCATTTTCAATGGGCAATTTCTAACTACAGGGCCACTGATTGGAAGACCTTTACAGATGCAATGACCAGCGAGGTAGTGAACCTCCTTGAAGTGTCTGCAGCAGTACCCAGCACCTGGCTGGGGAAGGGCACAAGGTGGCCACTTAGGCTAGCAAAGCCTGCAAGGAAGAGGCTCTTCTCAGACTAGCTATTAAGTCAACTTAATTAACTGGGCTTTTTACCTTTTTTGAAGGTGCCCTTATGAAGAATTGTTAAGCAGGAATTTTACCAATTACTTGTTTTCTCCCATCATCAGGAGGTTTCCTGTTTTATCAGGGATACCTGAGGCTGGCTGACCCCACCTGGTTTGTCATCCCCACCATCCTCCACCTCTGCTGGCCACCTGTCCTCCCTGGCAGTGGCATCCCCACACAGCCACCCGCAGTCCCGCCCACTTGGAATACCACTATTTGGCACCCTCCCTTAGTGTCCTCTGGATTTTTGTCTACTGGAAACAAAAGTTGTTTAAGCCAATATGCCTTTCTCCTGACTGCTCATTTGACCCTGTGACAAACTGGTCATCATTTCAATTCAAATATTGAGTCCCTCCAGTGAAAGAATTCCTAATCATTCTCTAACTTCCAGAAAGTGTAAAGACCTCGCTCCTCTCCTCTCTTACTAAGCAATATACTTTGCTGTAATATAACAATTATTGAAAATGTTTAGATTATTTAATGTAGTCTTTCCCAACTGACTTGACAACATATTGAAGGCATTTTTCCTCCTGCTCCACTCCTTCCTACCCCTTCTGCTCCTCCTCCTCCTCCTCCTCCTCCTTTTTATTTCTCTTCTTCACCTAGCATTTTACTTGTATGCTCTTATGCCTAGTTTCATATCTGGCTATTGATTCTTGCTAAATGAAGAATTGAAAAATTTTGATAGGATATCAGGTGTCTGAATAATCTATGTTCATTGATGAGAACATTGAGATTGAGCCCAGGGAGGTCCTAGGACTCCTCAGAGGCATACAGCTTTGGCCAAACCAGGACTGGAATCTAGATCTGAATTCCAGTCCAGTGATTCTTCAAAGTATATGGCACTTCTTCTTGGTACTTAAGCACTTTTTGGTTTTTAAATTAATGAAGTCAATCATTGAAAATGTATATGCATGTATAGAAAGATATATTTACTCTTTTAAAAAATATTGGAAGAATTATAAAAATGATGAAGTGTATAATTTTTTTAAAAAAATCCCTCTCAGACACCCACAAAAATGAATCACAAGAATTACAACTATGTTGAAACTAAGAAAACATCCCAAGTTATTTTTACCTACTTGAAAAACTATTGATCTAACAGAACACAGTTTAAGTTTAATTAAATAACAAATGTAGTCACTGACACATAACTGCATAATATATTGAATGAATTTGCTGGGGTATGGGAGTAGGGAGCCCCTCAGGCACCCCCAAAGCCTCTCAGAAAAGGTAGCTGGTTGCCCTCCTTGATTCTAGAATATTCCCCCTGTTAGTACCCTCACTGAAATTGGGGAAATTGGGGGCCTACATAAAGACACTCTAGAGGAGGAATTAAACATTAACCTGTACTAGATGCTAAGGGAATTCTACTAACCTAGACTGAAATTTATAAATATCATCAAGCAAAGTAACTTGTTAGGCTTTTAAGGAAAATGAGAAACCAGAAAGGAGACTCTATTAGCCAATTAGCATGAAGGACTTCCAATTAAAAAGATCTATTGCAGGAAACAGAAGATATCTTTTATATATTCTGATAATATTCACAGTGACATCCAAAAGGATGAAATAATACCAACAGCACAAGGCTACTATGAAAAGAACCCACTAGAAACCCAGAAAATAGTTGTAGTGATGAGAACAATAATTGAAGAAGTATAACATGTAGTTGGGGAACTGAGCAACAGAAAAAACACTGAGGAAAATAAAATTTTGAAATTGGTAAATTAACTGAAGAAAGTCTCTCCAAACGTGATAAAATGGCAAAGGGGACAGAAATCATAAAGCAAGGAAAGATAAACCCAGAAGATGATTCTGAGAGAACCGATATTGGTATCTTTTTAATAGCAGTTGCATAAATTGGAAACATACACAACAAACAAAGCAATTATTGAGAAACAAGATAACTGACAGGACAAAATTTTATTTCCTTCTAAGTTGCTCCAACCCAACCCCCAAAACCTTCAGCCCCATTCTCATGGGCCAGTGAAGATAATACCACTTATCTACAATATTTTTTCTCAAACACTTGAGCATTCAATTCTAAAAAACCTGTGTTACGATACCACTGGTCTGGAATAGTTACCTCTATGCCAAGTCCAATCATCCCTTCTACACGAAATGGAGAGAAAATAGCCTTGTGTGAAAGAAATCCAGGCTATATGCCAACCTAACTTCTGAGCCAATGACCCAGAAGAATACTTCTGTATCATCCAAAAACAAACAGTGACTTTTATCATAGTTCAGTCTTAATCCAGATTAACACATATTTACTTTCGTGAACAAAACATTTAACATCTCAATCCAAAGCAGCTGCATTTGAGTTAATTCAAGACTTTCCCCTAATTAGTAAATACTTTTCTTACATAACTAAAGGGGTTCACCAAAATGTACCTCCTAGTACTCACCCCAGGATGATTTTCTTCTCCACCTGTGATGGTTAATTTTATGTATCAACTTTACTGGGCCACAGGGTGCCCAGATGTTTGTTTGAAGGTTATTCTGAGTATGTT
This sequence comes from Loris lydekkerianus, assembly GCA_963574355.1. NCBI lineage: Eukaryota > Metazoa > Chordata > Mammalia > Primates > Lorisidae > Loris > Loris lydekkerianus. The sequence continues at coordinate 90,109 of CAUYPK010125245.1, read as the reverse complement.
TGTGAGGGTGTTTCCAGAAGAGATTAACATTTAAACTAGTGAACCCATGTGGGTGGGCCTCATCCAATTCATTGAGGGCCTCTGTAGAACAAACGACAAAATAAAGAAAACTTTTCTCTTTTTCTGGCTGCTTGAGCTGGGACATCAATCTTTTCTGCCCTCCACGTTCCTGGCTCTCAGGCCTTTGAACTACACCACCAGCTTTCCTGGGTCTCCAGTTTGCTGATTGAAGAATATCGGATTCTTCAGCCTCCATAACTGTATGAGCCAATATTTTATAATGAAACACACACACATATATACACAATATCGATTCTGTTTTCCTGGAGAATCCTGACTAATATACCACCCTAAGATACGAAAACTATTTGCAACTTCCAGATTCACATTGTTGCATGCAATATTGAAAATTAATGAGTTTTTAACTATTTTTCAAGGAATGGATAGAAAAGAAAGAAATTTGAATAAAATTCTCAATTATGTAATAAAACGTAGGTGATAAGAAAAAGAAAAAATAATTAAATCCATGTTAAAATTCTTAGTTTATGTGAGGGCTAGTGTGTTATGAATGATGTTTGAATCTTAACTTTGATATAAGAATGTAGGATAAAATATAGGTATAATAATTTAAGAGTAATCACTGTTAGAGCAACACTAAGATGTAATATTTATATAGATAGAGGAGAAAAAAAGGACAAAAATATGATCAAAGAAGGAAGCGGCAAGAAATATGAAAAATGGAAGGAATAAATCATAATGAACAGAAAACATAAAATAAGATGGCAGAAGAAAGATTAAATATAGCATTAATCACAATAAATAATAGTATGCATAGAACAAGCTATTCCCCTTGCTATGTCTTCCATCTGAAAATAAGAGAATAAATTACATGAAAGAGCAAAAATCAGCTAAATGCTTTTTTTTTTTTTTTTTTTTTAATTAGGAAATCAACTTTATTGCGGCAAGCAGCTGGTTATATAGAGCGTGGGGAAGGGGCGGGGAAAGAAGGCGGGGGATGAGGTGCGTGACAGGGTTGGGCCAATGGCATGGTACAGGCCACTACTGTTAACTGGGACAGTTTTCCTGTCATCATAGTCTCCTACCTTCCAGTCAATGTCCTCTATCACCACAGATGTTCAGAGCAGTTATATGAGCAAAATTCTTGACTCTAGAAGAGGTCAAAACTTTGATAGAAAAAAATGATCACATGCTAGAAAGGGAGGGAGAGTGGCAACTCTGGGGTTGAGGGGGTTGTTTGTTTGTTTGTTTGTTTGAAGCATTCATACACATTTCTAATAACAGCTGCCTCCGTAGTTGGTGTGACAGGCAGAAGCAGGGCAAATGTCAGACTACCAATGATAGTGACAATGCAGTGGGCCTCCATTCACTTAGTACTTAAAATTCTTTTGCATAATTATGCACATCTCTCTTTAAAATTATGTACATATTAGTTTCAGCACAACTAATGATAGCTTTTCTGATAGAAGACGTCTTTAGTTTTTTTTTCTGAGAAATTGCTATTTTTTATTTTCTTATTATGGGTTTTGAAATGAAGATTGATTTTTGAAACATTTTGGGGGGGATAATAGCTGACTTTTGTGCTGCTGTGCCACATTTCAATAATTAAATATAAACATGCCTTCTCAAAAGTACGGAGTCACTTAAAATATGGCAGTGCTTCGTTAATAATCGATTTCCAGAATCTCTCGTAGAGGAAACGACAGCCTCTGGAAGCTGTCAAGACACTGTCAGTCTTGCTAATGCAGGTAAGAATTATTTCTTGAGTTCCAAATAGAGTCACAAATTCTAATGGGTTTCTTGGAGTCTTGGCTTAAAGCACTATACCTACAGGATTGGTGTTTATGGATTAGAGGTAAGTCTGCAGAGATTAATTGGGCTTCCCAAATTGAGAAAGTCTGGGCACAGTACTCGGGAGTAGTCTATAAAAGTTGCTAGTTAGGGGAGATAACGAGGAACAAGGGCTTTCAGGAGGGCTGAGCTGGCCAGCGTGCAGCCTGCGAGCTGGGTGGTGGACAGAGCCAGTGGCCGCAGGACTGGCAACCCTTATAAATGAGTCTGCTCCACGTGTGTACTAAAAGCCTTCCATTGGTGTTTCTTCACACATAATCTCCAAGCCATACCACAGAAGGATATCCTGGAAACAAGAGGCAAAAACAAGGCAAGCTATTTTTGTTTAAAGGGGGCATAAAAAGGGTTCTGGTCCTTCCTTCTTCTTTTCATGCTATTTTTTTATGGAACAGAAATATTACCGGATGAAGAGGGTCCCGCCGCCTGTCACTATCAGCCAATATGCAGAGACAGGGATAGGCCCACCAAACTTTGTCAGAAGGCCAGCAATTCTGGAGAACAGTGAGAGTAGCCTCTCCAAGACTGTTCCATTCTTCTTCCACTTCCCAAATCACAGTTTTATACATGAAAGTCCAAAGTAAAACCACATTAACCCTTATCTTAATAATAATTTGGCATAACCCATGACCCATAATAAACAATAATTGACATAACCCATGACCAAAATGACATTCCAATTCAAAAGTCAATCTCCTATATCAATTGTCCTAAACTACTCAAGACACACACTTTTAGAGTAAAGCTGAATTTACAAAACAGCAAGCACAGGAGACACACGGTAAAGGTCAGGCAGGACCTGAATGGACCAGACCAGCTACATCGGCTCAGCCCCAGCCTGAATGACTCCACCTGTTCCCACCATATGCACTTTCAAAACAAGCTGGTGCCATTTGAATAATTTTACAATTCTGGGTGCTCCCCTTCTTGGGCTGCTTTGAATGGGACAGCACTTTTCCCCCTTCTCCCATACATGTTTTAACATACTTGCTGGGAAGGTATAGATTTATAGGAGAGACCTGAAGGAGACTGGTGGTGCAAGATGGGTTCTCATTAATCCTCCACTGACTCTTGGTTGGAGGAGGGGCACAGAAAGGGAGCTGACCTGTGCACATAAGGTACCTGCATATAAGAAGGAGAAGATGGGGCCACTTGGACACCTTTAGAAAAAGGCATTTGACTGAGAAGTGTAGCAGCTGCTGGATTGCTAGCCATACTTTTCACCAAATGTAGCTTTTAATTTTTATCAGGCACAACTTTTACTGTAAGATTCATCTTCATTCACTGACCATGCAAATTAATTTTTTGTAGCAAATGAAGCATGATGTGTGCCTGATTTTCTCTAGATTATGTTCTTTCTTTAATAAAATGATTTGATTACATGTGTGATACTACTTTAATAAATAGTAAAAACTCACTATTACCAGTCCCTATGTCTGTGAGTTCCTTGTATTAGGGTTTATTTCATTCTCAGTGGGGGCATGGTATTGAAATCATAAGCCTTGGGTTCAAATGATAACATTAGTTCTGTGTTTAGAAGCAAGTCTGTAAGATTCAGTTTCTCATCTGAATGAGTTTTCTTTCCTTCCTTCCTTCCTTCCTTCCTTCCTTCCTTCCTTCCTTCCTTCCTTCCTTCCTTCCTTCCTTCCTTCTTTCCCTCCCTGTCTCTGTCTTTCTTTCCTTTTTTCTTGACAGAGTCTCACTCTGTTGCCTCAGGCTAGAATTGCTGCCTACCTCACAGCAACCTCAAATTCCTCGGTTTAAACATTCTCCTGCCTCAGCCTGGGGAGTAGCTGGGACTACAGTCATCCACTACCACGCCCACCTTTTTTTTTTTTTTTTTTTTTTTTTTCAGTAGAGACAGGGTCTCCTTGCTCAGGCTGGTCTTCAACTCCTGAGCTTAAGTGATTCTCTCACTTGGGACTTCCAGAATTCAAGGATTCTAGATATTAGCCAACACTCCCTGCCTGAATGAGTTTTCTAAAGGAGGTAATAGTTCCCACTTCTAAGAACTGTTACAGGATTGAAATAATGTCAGTGAATAGAAAACTTAGCATAACATAGTGAGGAGAACCATTCAATGTTTAGCTGATAGTATTTTACATTTGTGCCTTACTTGTGTTTAATATTTATGGTATTCAATAATTAATTCTTACAAGTTTTTAAAATTTTCTATGTATAATATACTTATGTAGGTTATTTTTTATTTATTTAGCTGAATTTCAATTAAATTATGCCATTTTAGTTCAACTAAACATAAAAAGTGCATATATTTTTTTCAAATGTTTTCAGGAAAAACAATCAATATACTCTTAGGTCTACATTGCCCTAAGTGATTCAATGTGTGGATTATTGAATGCCACACGGACAAAATCACCTTTAGAGTTCATTCTTTCAAATATCATTCTTTGCCAATACAACACCAAATATTCATTGCTGTGCTCCAAGTACAGTGTGCTAAGCCTCTATGCTAGCCCTCTTAAATCATTTGGGATAAGTGTTTGTTATATCATTATCATCATCATTGTAGAATTATTCTAAAATGAAATAAAAACTATATATCAAATTTTTTCCCTCTTAGATTTTAATCAGAGTCCAGGGAAAATTTAATTATGCCACTTCTATTTGTCTATGCTATTATTGTACCTTGGGATATAATAATTTTCCAAATATATGCATTTTACCTTTCTGGACATCTGTATTTTTTCCTAGTTGGCTCAGAACGTGGAACTTACCCTTCTAAGCCTTCCAAAGGAACTTGGATAGTAAACAGTTGGTTTTGAAGACACTGGTCTGTTTTTTTGTACAGTAACTTTTTTGAAACATGCCAATGATGCTAAACTGGTCAGATTCTGTTACATGTTCCAGAATGTTTTATATGCCCGAGAAATAAATCTTTGGTACCATTTCATGTTCTGTTATTTTCAAATTTACTCTTTACTTTTTTATTTGGCTTCTGCCTTCACACATTGTTCTTGGCATCATAATATCTTTCTTGGAGGTTTGAAATCATGAGTCACTGGAGTCAAAGTCCTCTTTGAACATTAGCCTCAGGCTGCCTATCATGGAGACCCAGGGCCAGGTGTATGAAGACAGTGTCTTGACCTGCCTTAGTGTGGTCTGTATCTGAGGGGGACATAACTGGAAAGACCAACAAGTAACTTAAACCAACTGGTGCTGGAAGAAGACCAAATGATTATTATCAGAACCCTTTATTTGCAGTCACCACAAGGAAAATGCGGTATTGCCCCCGAAATCCAAACGAAAAATTCGAGCAAATTTTGCCTGAAATCCCAATGCTGCTTTGAAGTCCAAATGCCCAGGACACTGTTGGTGTGTTTTGTCTGTACATTTCCCCAGAGCTCTGCTACCTATACACTGTTGTTCAGTTTGTTGTAAGAAGTTGCAGTGAAAGCATCCCGTGTGATTTCCGCTGCTTTTATGTTTTTGTGTCTGTTTTGTGTTTGTTTTAAATATAGTAACAACTAAATGTATTCGTCATGGGTCCTAAAAAGTGTGGTGAAGAAAATAAGAGTAAGAGGAAAGCTGTTAGAGCTACAATTTAAGTTAAGAAAGAGCTTACTGCTAAGCGTGAAAGCGGCGACATGTGGCTGATCCCACTACTATGTTCCGGATGCCTAAGTCGACTGTATGATTTTGAAAAATAAAGATGCTTTCAAAGCAGCTGATGGGGCAAACAGGGTTATGATGCTGATCTCTAGGAAATCAAAAAGTATGGAAGAGATGGAAAAACGCCTCTTTATTTGGATTAATGAAAAACAGCTGGCTTGTGATGTGATTTCTGAGATGATAATTTGTGAGAAAGCCAAGGTTCTCCACGATGATTTAGGCAAAGGCATGCCTGATACTAGCCCTCAAAAGGAGGAGTTTAAATCAGGATTGGGGGTGGTTACAGAAGTTTAAGGAAAGGGCTGGAGTCCATAGTGTTGTTATGCATAGAGAGGCTGCCAGTTCTAATTCGGAAGCAGCAGAAAAGTTTGTAAAGGACTTTAAGGAGTTTGTGAAGAGTGAGGGGCATGTTTCAAACTAAGTGTTCAATTGTCATGAAACAGGCCTTTATATTTTTAGGTTTTTATATTTTTAATTTTATTAATTTACATTTTCATTTAAATTTATTAATATTTTACCTTAAAATTCAAATGTATTTACCGTTAAAATCATTTTGAAAATTAATTTCATGGGACCCCGGAGCAGATTAATCTATTTAATCTACCGTATATACTCGAGTATAAGCCGAGTTTTTTCGGCACAAAATTTGTGCCAAAAAACCCAAGCTTGGCACAAATTTTGTGTCGAAAAAACTCGGCTTATACTCAAGTATATATGGTATTAAACTTACTATTTTAAAGGGGAAAAATTGTCTTGGAACTTGAATGATTTGGAACTGGAATGAGGTTCTGGAACAGACTAAACTCGGATTCCAAGGTGGCACTGTACGCTGACTCCAGCTCTCATGACTTGACCACTCTACCAAGAATACATTTGTGGAAAATTTTTCTTCTCCTGACTACACAAATATCAAACAGGAGACTCTATTGGACTTCAGAATGATGAAATTAAACAATTTTATAGCTGGAAAGGACTTAAGAAATTCCTAGCACCTCTCATCATTGTATAGATAAGACTTAAGGCCATGGAAGCAAAATGACTCCCCGCCCCCAACTCCAGAGTAGGGTGGAAAAGTAGGAGCAAGGGTTTGAAGATTCCTACTCATGTCCTAGAACAGCGGTTCTCATGACCCACAGGACCTGCATTAAAGGGCCGCAGCACTAGGAAGGTTGAGAACCACTGCACTAGAACCTTTTTATACCTTAAATTCTTAAAACTCAGGGTGAATAGAGTGATGGGCGAAGTGAAAGACATGTTTTGCAAAGTTAAAATTGTGTGTTAACAAAATGACATTTAGCTATGTTTTGAATAAAACATTATAGAAAGAAATGAGTTCCATGCTAAATATTTTGATGAATATTTTAGTTAAAATGGTTTGACTTTCTATTTGCCTGTGTTCCACATTCCTTTGCCTTTTCTCATTCGTTATCTTTCTTGTCTTATCTAGAGAATACGACTTTTCTGATGCAGGTCATTCTGCAAAGAAATTCTTTGACATACAGCTTTTGGGCTGGATGAATGCCCTTGCTCAGGAGGCCCTTCTCATCTTTGGAGGTGGGAATTCGCCACTCACATTCAATCTCTGCTTATTCTTCCTGCTAGTCCTGGAATCGAGCTCTTGGCTGAGTCTCTGACTCTTGCCTTCCTCTTCTACATCTCCCCCTTACAGAACACGCTCAGCAAATCTGTGTCGTCACTTGCACCTTTCTGAACTCCAGTTTTGTATTCTTTTTTTTTTTTTTTTTTGAGACAGAGTCTCACTATGTGGCCCTCAGTAGCGTGCAGTGATGTCACAGCTCACAGCAACCTCAAACGCTTGGGCTTAAGTGATTCTATTGCCTCAGCCTCCCAAGTAGCTGGGACTACAGGTGCCCACCACAAGCCCCAGCTGTTTTTTTGTTGCAGTTGTCATTGTTCTTTAGCAGGACTGGGCCAGGTTTGAACCCACTATCCTCGGTGTATGTGGCCAGTGTTTCATTGAGCTACGGGTGCTGAGCCTGCAGTTTTATATTCTCAAAAGTGGCTCCCAATTTCCAGATATCTCTAACCTCTTAAGCAGCAATATTTCTAATATCAAAGATTATCTGTTCTCTTCAATCAGCTTACCTATTTATGATAATGACTTATCTCTGTATTTGTTCCACTAATAGTTTTTGAATTCTTATTATGTGTCAGAATCTGGGTTGGGCACAGGAGATACAAAGAAAATAGTCCAATCTTTGCTTTTAGGGAAAATAAACATGGATGGAGAAAGATACACAACACTTACAACACATGGAGTCCGTGCCAAGCTGGCAAGAGCAGGTGATGTTCCTGACAAGTGGGCTTACAGTCCTTCAGTGAGCTTAGATTGAGCCCTCTGTGAATGTCTTCTCTTCCACTTGATAAGCAAGCTCAGGTGTGAGCAGAGAACTAAGGCTGCCCTGCTGTAGAAGCAGTAAGTTTAAAAAGTGTCTGGACAGGGTGGTGCCTATGGCTCAAAGGGGTAGGGCACCAGTCCTATATGCCAGAGGTGGCAGGTTCAAACCCAGCCCCAGCCAAAAACTGCAAAAACACTGTTTGGACACAGTAGTCAAGAGAAGGGACCAGGGGATCCTCCAGTGATAGTCTCATAGAGCAAATGCTTTTACTTTTCTTTCATAGGAACATCTGAGGGTAGAACTTTCTTACAAACATGTGTTTATGTGTAGTGGAGGATGAGTTTTCCCATTTGAAGACAGGCCATAGAAGCCTTGTAGCTCTCTCAAAATCCAGCCTAACACATTCCAATGTGACCTTCAGACATGTTCTGTGACGCACAGCATAGGCCTCCTTACCACTATTTTACATTGTTGCCACTGTGCAATGAGCACAATGCCTACATTCCTGGGTGGCTGTGAAAATGAAGTAGGTCATTGCTAGATCATGCTCTAAAGCATGAAAATACCATGTGATGGTCATCCCAGAGGAGTAAGTAGGCTCAGAGATGACTAATCCAGAATTATCTGATCACTAAGGGGCAGGTCCAGGCCAGGACCCATCTGGCCCCAGTCCTCATCTGAAGCTAGTTCTTGCTTACTCTAAGCAAGAACATAGGGGCAGGTGTGGTGGCTCACGCCTGTAATCCCAGCAGTCTGGGAGACTGCGGCGGGTAGATTGCTTGAGCTCATGAGTTCGAGGCCAGCCTGAGAAAAAGCAAGAGTCCATCTCTACTAAAAGTAGAAAGACTAGCCAGGCATTATGGCACACACCTGTAGTCCCAGCGCCTCAGGAGGCTGAGGCAAGAGGATCTCTTGAGCCCAAGAGTTTGAGGTTGGGTGAGGTATGATGACAGGGCCAGAGCAATGGAGTGAGACTCTGTCTCAAAAAAAAGGCAAGTACATAGGACAAATAAGACTGTAGTCCCCAAACCTGGGGAGCTTATCTCACTATTCCCCCAAACTACTAACTCCACGCGTGGCACATAGTAAGGGCTTTTAAAAGCCTTATAATTGGAAATTGAAACCCACCACACCCAGCAATTTTTGCTTTTCTCACAGGCTCCCTCCAGCCCCATTCTCCTTGCTCACCTCGCCCACAGAGAGTTCATTCAGTCTGGGGGGTTCTGCTGCCTGTCACAGCTCAAATGATGGGGATTAGGTGCTGAACTCAAAATCTTAATGGTGAGCAGCACGCAATCCTATGTAGTAGAAACATCATATGACAAAATTTTCTTTAGCCCGAGGACTAAACATAGTTAAGAAATATTTGTTAAGATCTTATTAGCTCCTAGATATTATATTCTTCTATGGAAAAAATATGTAAAAAATTGAAAAATATATTCTGATAATTAAAGTCAGACATTGCCTACATTAAAAGCAAAAACAGAAAGGCAGGACATTAACAAAAGTTAATTTATTTGGCAATAAATATGGCAATTTATTTCCCTTTTATTCCCAGTACTTAGAGATTTTACCATGTGAGAATCTCATACCTCTTAGGAATCTCTAATACATCTACTGATCCTCTGTGGCTCCCAGGTGTGGCTCCTGGACCATAAGTTTCATAAGCATCAATCAATGTGCTGGAAGCACAAAATTTTATCTATGACAAGTGAAGGATGGAGGGTGTAGTTGCGGCCCGGCCAATCTGTGTGTTTAACAAGCCCTCCAGGTGATTCTAATTAGGGATTAAGTTTGTGAACCCCTGAAAGTAGTCTGCAAGTACTAGTGTGCCCTCTGATACGTTAACAGGCCCTTCAGTGGCCTGAAACAATATTTATGTGAGTCAAGGTTCCCAAGCCAAGAGGATGGCTGAGGAATGGCAATAATTTAGTGTGCTGTGCTACAAAATTAAATTTAAAGTACTACATTAATAGCAAGGATTATGTCTTATGAATGAAATACTGCATAAACTGCAGGAATTCTCAGTCACATAAATGTCAGTATAATAGTAATAAAAGCAATGTGGTTTAATCCAGTCCTACCTTGCAGATTTTTCAACCTCTTTTATGTTGCAAAACTCATATTTTCATTTTCCTTTTATCTATTTTTAAGGTTCTCCTTATTTTTTTGTAATTTTGTACAACTCACATTATTAAAAATATGCCTAGGTCTTTCATGACTATCAGGCAGAATGACATTTTTGTGGACATTTTCCTATTTCTCGGTGAGGTCAGCATTGGAAATTGTGCAAACTTTTTCAAATCTTTAGTTAAACTCTATTATAGTTTAATTTTCTTCTGGGGATTGCCAAGGAAAATCTACATGTTATTTCATTCATTAAAATTCCCTTTAGTGATATCTAAACGGCTAATTCGCTACTTAGCTACAAGGGAAATGATATCCTCAAATTTGATCAAAGTTAATCAAAACAGAGGTGTGTGACTCATTGGAAAGACAAAGCGTGCCTATTAAAAATGTTCCAAAAGAAGACACATGGATAAGCCTGCTGGAGGCCACTCTAACTTGTGTTATGATCATTTAAAAGGGATTTTAAATGACTATTTACGTTAGTATTCAATCAAAGGCACCTTCTATGACAGCCCTATATTACAGGGAATATTTACCCAGTTCCTAAGGTGCCAAGCACCCACCGGCTCTCCAGCCAGCTGACTGCTGGATCACATTTGACCTTTCATTTAATGGCAAGTCTATAATCACATTTCGTAATTTTTTTTTTTTTAAACTCTTTGTGGAAAGAAATCAGATGCAAGTCATAGATTATAAGTAAGAAATAAGTGAAAGTAAGCACAAGTAGCTTGAGCCTCTTATCATATCATTATTTTTAAGTGAAATAGAATTAGAATTTTAAGTGAAATAGAATTTTTATTTCTATTTTAAATGTATGGCTTTTTTTTTAAACCAGTTGGACAACATTCTAAATATGGGTAACATTTTTAAAGTATTTTTAAAAACCTTTTCTTTTATATAGCTACTTTTCTACTCCCAAAGATCTGGTTTAACCTAAAGTATACCATAGGCTCTCTGTTCCTGTGGGGTTCTGCATCTGAATCATGGATCCAAAATATTAAGAGGAAATAAAAAGTAATAGGGTAGTGCCTGTGGCTCAAAGGAGTAGGGCGCCGGCCCCATATGCCAGAGGTGACAGGTTCAAACCCAGCCCTAGCCAAAAACCACACACACACACACACACAAAGTAATAAAACAAAAACAAATGAGAATACAAATACAGTATAACAACAAAATAGTCAACTTCTTGTTATAAGTCAGAAGAGTTTTGTGAAGAGAAAAATGCCTAAAACTAATATATTCTGAGATGTATTTGGATGATAAAGCAATTTTAATTAAATCTAGTCTTTTCCTCCTCATCTTCTGCTAATAGTTACTTGCATTTCCAGGTCTAAAGATGTCCAACAAAGCATAACTAAATTATATTCTGTAATATACTTACTATGCTTAATATATAACTATATTACAGAAATTACAAGAGTCTAGTTTCCAAAGTCATTAAATAGCATTAATATTATCCTTTTATTTATGACATAAAATAGTTTTCACATTTTCACATGAATATTTTTTGGAAAAATTCTCCTTAACTCGGTGTGTGACATACCTGTTGGGTGCAAGATACAAGTATAAGAGGGACTTTACTTAACAAATACAATCAATGTAACCTGATTTCTTGTACCCTCAATGAATCTCCAACAATAACAGAAAAAACAAAGAAAGAAAGAAAAAGAAAAATTCTCCTTAAATCACTACTTTTTTTTTTTTTTTTTTTGGGACAGAGTCTCACTTTGTCACCCTAGGTAAAGTGTGATGGCATCACAGCTCACAGCAACCTCAAACTTTTGAGCTCAAGCAATTCTCTTGCCTCAACTTCCCAAGTAGCTGGGACTACAGGTGCCCACCACAATCCCCGGCTATTTTTAGAGTTGGGGTCTTGCTCTGGCTCAGGCTAGTCTTGAACTCATGAGCTCAAATCAATCCACCCGCCTTGGCCTCCCAGAGTGCTAGGATTACAGGCGTGAGCCACCACACCCAGTCTTACTTTTTTTTTTTTAAATAATCAATTATGCCAAAACCTGAGAGTATGGCCATCTAACATTTAAAATAGAAGGTGAGATGGGAGTAGAAGGCCCACATTCCATTATAGTTTGCTGAGGCATGTGGAGCTCCACTTGGGTTGTCCAGCTGTCCATTAGTCAATCAACACCCATCACCTGTATAGAAAAAGAATTTCATCCAGGCACAAGCACAGCACAACTCCTCTCCATGGAAAAGGGGTTAAAATAACCGGACATTATGGCCCTGCCTTTAGAGTACCTGTATGGCATAGTCCAAGAATAATATCCATGAAAACACGAACATCTATTCTGAGTATCCTCATGCAGGAAGACCTGAAATCACGTTAATTTAATCTCCTTTCCTAAATGTTAACAGCAGTGTGGAAATGGATGCTCTCATCCCTGTAATCAGTTGCACAGTGCACAAGGGCAGCGGTCTCTGGTGCCTCATCTGCGAGCTAATCTTTCATTTCATAGCAGATCTTTCCATATCAAACAACACAAATGACTTAATTTGCATGACAGGATTTGTAACGGGGCAAATCTAGTGTCAAAGTCGATTAAAGATTACACCAGAGAACTATCATAATCAGTCCTCTAATGAGCCTAAATAGTACATGTAAAGTCTCCCCTTTTTGCCATTCCAGTCATGTATAAAAGGGACTGTGTTTCTTTTCATCCATGAGGCAGTCCTTTGGTTCGCACATGACGCCCTACGTTGAGCTAAAGTCATGTCAGTCTGGTTTCAGAGGGAGAGAAAGGGAAATAATAAAGCAAACATCACTTCACAAATGACATTGCTTGGTATAAGCCAACGTTTGAAGCCCTTAATTCTTCTAATCTGCAAAATAGTCAATGCTAATGGGTTTTTGCCTTTGTGGAAGCTGATGCATAGAAAGAAAAACTTTAATGAGCTGCCTGGGCCGTGTGCTTACAGATACCTGTCAAATGTCTGTCATCTTAGCTATCGCTGAGGCATTATAAAGAAAGTAAGAAGGAAGGAACGACAGTATTTGTACAAGCATTTTCATGCTAAAATGGCACAATTTTCTTCCTGTCATAATTTCATTGTATCTGAAAGTCAGAAAAGCTTAACCCTTTCCCTAGCATGTCCTGTGTGGTTACTCGTATCGTTCGATCTTGGAGCGAGCCGTTTAAAAACAGCATTGTGATTTTGTAAACAGCATCTGTTAAATTTGTTTTCGAAAATGGAATAACCTACATTTTAAAAAAGTGACAACAAACTATTGTGAATCAATTGCTTCAAATCAATTGCTCCCAGGGAGATCGGGAATTTATTAAATGCAAAAATTCTGTAATGTGTGAGGCTGTCATTTGAATCAATTCTTTCTGAGTTCTTAATTTAATATTTCTTTGTATCTTTGTACACCCAATACACATACTGGGGCAATAAGGTTAACACACGCCCCTTAGTCTCACCTTCTCTTTTATTAAAAAACAAACAAACAAACAAAAAAAAACAGGGAATGCAAATGTATCTTCCAGCACCTGCATGCTCAACTACAAGAAGCTTGTGTTAGTTTTATTTTCTGGGATTTATCAAAACACACTCATAAAATATGAGCTGAAACTTGGCAGGAATGAAAAGTATCTCTTCAGGTGTGACTTGTTTTTACTTTCTCAAATTAAAAAGAAATTCAACAGTATAGAGACATCCTTGAGCACCCACGGACACACACAGGAGAACTTTCAAGTTCAAGGTCATACAGCCTAGAGTTTTAAAGAAAAAAGATGCACTTTAACCCTTCAGATTCCTTAGTGTTTAGAGTAATAATAGAAGTGCACCACCTTCTGATAATTTTTGTTTGCCACACCCCTCAGCTCCAAATAAAGATGAAAGAAAAGAAAATGAAGGGTCTTCTGGAGAAGAAGGAGCTTTATCCAGGGGAGCATAGGTGCGTTTAGGGACGTAATCTGGTGAGGGATGACTCTTCCCTCTGACTTACTGTGTAAATTCAAACACTTCTTTATTCTCATTGATGTATATTTTAAAAATCCATGTTGGAATAATTCGCAAAGCTGATCATGAAATGGCAAGAATACAGTGAATATTGGTGAATAAAATAGGTGACATTTTCTTTCACCTGTGCATTTTGTTAAATAGTGCTGCCCTGTAACATGGTCTCCCCACAGAAGCCTGTTTTGGTGTATTACAATAGTTATGTTACTCCATCTGCCAACTAAACTCCAAGGATGCCAAATTAGTGCTTGAACAAGTATCCTCTAGCAGATTCCAGGCATTCCTGATGATGCTTGATAATAAGCTGGGCACACCTTCATTCATGGCTATGAGTCCCTAGAAAGTTTGTGAACTCAGAATTATCAAACCCTTCCAAGAAGACACGTGAAGGGTGCAGCAAAGCAGAGCGCCCTCCATCGGCCGGTAAGTGTTATAGCAACGCTCCAGGCTTTGACTCATTTGCTTCCCCTCCCGTTACACCCTAAAGAGAACAACTTTAATGAGCTCATTGGTTTGTGTTGTTTCCCAAAAAACTATTGTGACTTGAGGGAGGAAGTATTAAATGTTTATGCTGCAGGTAAAATCCAAAGGCCCTAATTTGTTCTCTTTTCCCCTGCTTCCTTTTCCCAGAGTAGTAAGTCAAAACAAACTCAAGCAGAGGGCAAATTTTAGTCAAGTGACATTAAAATTTCAAATTAGATAACCCAAGCCAAAAGCAGTAGAATAAGGGTGCCTGTAGCACTCAGTGCTGTGATGTGGCCCAAACCGGGTCTCCAATTAGACAGCTCTTAAGGTTGGGTTTATTGAAAAGAAATTAGGCCAATGTTAATTTGGAAGTGAATTATTTTCACACCCTTTGGTAGAAATGTTCAGCTATTTTGAAAAGAAACAAATTCACTTCACCAGTGTAAAAAGCATCCTCCTTGGGCCTTATTCTGATTTCCAAACAAGTAGAACCTTTTAAACTTTCATAAAAATGAATAGCAGAGCCCATTTTTGTGGAACATGGGGTCTTTATTTATTTAACAAATATTTATTGAGAAGCTTCAATAAGTAGGATCCACAGCGTCATTTTTTTTTTAACAGAACTCACTACCATGACACTAAGAGATAAATGTTGAGGAAAACATATATCTGTTGTAAAGCTCTCTTTCTTGGAAAAAATCTGGCCTCTCTCTAAAAGATTTGGGCTCAGAAGCTCCATTTTTATCGAGTAAAATATAAAGATCTATTAAAGAGATCAGATGTCTAAAACGGTTTTGGAATTGCTATGGTTGTTATTGCTTTGTCTTGTTTTTAAATCAAGAGATAAATTAGAAGCCCAGATCTACTTACATGCCTCGCCCCATTCCATGGGGCGTGCTAAAGCCCACCTACTTTATCTGCAACTTGAACATGTATTAAGCAGTCTGCACTTCAATTTCAACTTGCTGTTTATCAAGAGGCCCCCAGCTTTTCCCCCTCTGATCATTGTGTCTGAGTGCCAGGGTCTTTATGCCGTATGGAAAATAGAACACCCAGACGTTAGTGCACACATCTGAATAACATACATTAACCATACATGTATGGGTTGGACTCAAATTTCAACCACTTTCCAATGTCCCTGCCCCATTGTTTCTGCAAGGATACGATATGGTGATGTAAATGAAAAGGCTATAAGCCGAGATACTAAACAACGCTTTGCATCTTCCCGCAGCACTCTATGTACAGTTAGAAACAACACCATTTGTATTTCAGAGTGCGTTTTTCCTGCAGTCCTAAACTCGCTTTCCCCTGGAACCCTTCTTCTGTGACCCAGTTGCTATACCTCTGATCCGCACTCCGAAGGCTGTCACAAGTGTCCCTCCTTCCCAGGAGTTGAACACACAATAGAGAAAAGGCCCTGGCTGGGAGGTTCAGCCGCCATTAACCCCTACCAGCTGTGCCTGTGGGGAGCCTTCTGGCCTGAATGTCCTTTCTCTGCGGCTGCCTTCATGCCACTAATCTAACCATTGTTGGGGAGGAATGCTGACAGCAGAAAAGAAATTTTTCTTGTGTCCATGCAAGTGTGTGTATCCATGTGTAAGTGAAGGAAGAGTGAAGGCTAATTTCTATCGTTGGCATGAATGGAGGGATTGGGAAAAAAACCTAGTTAAAATGTGTTTACTTGCTTAAAAGGCTCAGTCAATTTAAATAATTTCAGTAGTGTGCTCTATTTTTTTTTTTTTAAGGAAGGGGGAAGAAACTAGTTACTATTATAATTTTCTTTAAATCCCCTGAGATGTTTGGGCATGTTTAAGACTTTTAAAATTCACTGCCGGCAGGAAAAAAAATTGAATTGAAATTCTTAAAAATACTGGCATAAAGTTACAGACACACAGAATTACTCACTTCTAATGGACCTTAAGAAATTAGAGAAAGAGAACTGGTTATACAGGTCACATTTCCTTCAGAAAAGTCATTCACATTTAATGCTTACGAAAGTTTGAAAAATCTGTTGGAATGGAAATGGGAAAGGACTTAGCTTTACCAATCACTTTTAATGAAACTAAAAAGAACCACTATTTAAAGAAAACAAAGTTTGCTTTCAATGAACCTTGTTGTTCAATAAAGAAATGTGATTTCCTCTTTAGTTTTAAAGAAGACATATTCAGACAGAGCAAAGAAGAAGTAACTTTGCAAACTCCAGGCAAATAATGGCAACGACCATAATTCTAATGACACCGCCAGCAAATATCCCATTCACTTGAAAAGTTTATATGATTTCAACCTTTGAAGATTTCATCTGCCTTTTCAAAAGTGAGAGCATTGAAGAGAAACTATTTGTAAATTTAGTGCTCCATGTTGTCATCTGATAAAGTTCCATAAAATACAACAGTTGGCCTATTTCAAATCAAATTAAGAATAATTCATGTAGAAATGTATTTTCTGGGCAATTAGATTGTATCATAGTAGGGAAATGTCTGATATGATAAAGCTCTACTTTGCATCTATTCCTATGTCTAGACTGTGGCAATTACAGTCCTTATAACAACAGCAGCAAGATAATGTTCTACTCACAGGTTTTAGCCATTAAAACTCAAGATTATCTTTCTTTGTCCCTTTATTACCTCAATCATTTGATTGTGATAAAACAGATTTAATTAAAGACGTTCTACTTTTCTACGTTTGCATGCATACACTCACATAAATGGAGAGAGCAGGAGCAGGGACATCATTTTTTAAAGCATTAGAGGGAAATACCTTGGTACTCATCTCCATAAGGTGCAGTGTGTTTGTCAAACCAAAACAACAACAGTGGAAAAGCTTCTATCTTCAAGCAATGTAGCTGTCTCTTAGCTACTTCTTAAATGCCTCCATTTCTGAAGAAAGAAATTATTTTAGAGGGGAAATGAATGGGATAGCATAGAGATTGATGGACTAGACAAGAATAACAGCATAGTTTTCATTCTCATTCATTACCTTATTCATTCAACCATCCTTTTAACAAATATTTACCAACTTTCTTCCATAGGCAAGACAGTGCCAGTTTGGGAACCACAAGGACAAATACCACATATGTTCTGCACTGAAGAAGTTTCCTAGGCTCAGAGCCTATAGCTCAGTGGCTAGGGTGCCAGCCATGTACACGGGAGCTGGAGGGTTCAAATCCAGCCCGGGCCTGCCAAACAACAATGACGACTACAACCAAAAAATAGCCAGGCATTGTGGTGGGCGCCTGTAGTCCCAGCTACTTGGGAGGCTGAAGCAAGAGAATCTCTTAAGCCCAAGAATTTGAGGTTGCTGTGAACCATGATGCCACAGCACTCTACCAAGGGTGACATAATGAGACTCTCAAAAAAAAAAAAAAAAAAAAAAAAAAAATTCTTATCTAACATGAGAATTGCTGTATTGTATAAATAACTACATCATTAAGAAGAAATGTCTGAAGGTGGGTGTTCAGTTAAGTCATTGCAAAAAAGTCTAATCCTATTTTCTCTCCAACTCTCCTGGTTATTATAGCAAGAGTTTTGCAGCTCTACCTTACCCTGTTTATAACTGTAGAAGTTTTCAAAGGCAAAAGAATGTAACTTGAGGGGCGGTGCCTGTGGCTTAAAGGAGTAGGGCGCAGGCCCCATATACCGTATGTGGCAGGTTCAAACCCAGCCCCAGCCAAAAACTGCAATAAATAAATAAATAAAAACTTGAGCCAAGCATAACCTAAAGAAATCATGTGTAGGATTTCTTCAAATTATCTCAGCTTTTTGGATATGAACTCTGTACCTAGAGTCACTTATCTTTTGTAATGTGTGGAGAAAGAATATTGGGTGGTTGGAGACTTTATAGCAGAGACACACTGAAGGTTCTGAGTTTATCTTTGCAAAAGGCAAAGGGCTTGCAAGCAGGGATGCTACCCTCAAGGTATACATCTCCTTTCTCCCTTATCTAAGAGTTGCAAGAACAAACAAGTGATTTCTGCATTGAAGGAATTTGTATCACTGCCCTATATAAAAATATACTTATTTAACCCTAAATATTATAGAAATAATATAGTTTCAGAAATGTTTTTGCCTCCATACATAAATAAATAAATCAACCAGAATTGAAACTGATATGATTATGAGGCTTATGATAGAACAAAATATAACCAAAGCAAAGAAGATATAGTTGTTTTCACTTTTAATAATACCAAATGGTACATTGGTTCTATACTTTCCAGATAGTAAAAGAAAAAAATTCTAGCCTTGGTGCAGTGTTTCTCCTGAGGGTGAGATGGGAGGATTGTTGGAGCTCAAGAGTTTGAGACAAGCCCGTGGAAGAGTGAGACCCCTGCCTCTACTAAAAATAGAAAAATTGGTCCGGTATGGTGTCTGGTACCTGTAGTCTCAATTACTCAAGAAGCTGAGGCAAGAGGATCGATTGAACCCAAGAGTCCGAGTTCGGTGCCACGGCACTCTAGCCTGGGCAACAGAGTGAGACTCTATGTCCAAAAAAGGTTTTTTTGATTTTTGTTTTGGATTTCAAAGAGATATTAAAAATGAGCAAAAATAGCAACATTTCAAAATCAATATGATGGTTGTACAGGTGCTTTATACCCATGGTATCTTTGTGCCTCTTGCCTATGGGCAAAAAGTAGACCTAATTATGTGACCAACCATTGCAACAGCAAAATACAATATTTTTTTCTGATAGTGTGAAGATATGTTCAGACACATCAGCTAAACATGCCTCCCAGCTTAATCTCTCTCTATCCTTCCTTACACACCTCATCTCTCAAAGCAGCTGTCCTCCTCCCGTCTGTGAGAGTCTGCTGCAGGCTTCACTGCTTCTGTTATTTTCCTCATGCTGTACCCTCCATCCACCTTTCCTTTCCCCAAGTGTGGTTATGAACATCTTAATCATCCCTCAAGATCCATATCCAAGCTTTGAACTGTTTCCTCCCAGCCAGATTTAATCCTGCTTAACTTATTCTGACCTTTAGTGAAATGCAGTTCATCAGTCACCAGAAAACTCTTATAAATGCCCACAGCAATTTCACTTCTAAATCTATTCCATAGAAATATGTTCGTACACAAAGGCAAGTACATGGGCATTGACTGTATCATCACTAGTATGTTCTAACACAGAAAGAATATAAATGGTCATCAACAGAGAATTGTTTAAATACATTTTATTGTGGTTACATATTAGAATATTTCCTAGACAATAAAAAGAATTAAGTAGATTGATGTGACAAGAAAAGAATTTTAACATATAAACACATCAAAAGTAGAAGATGAATTGCAGAATATTGAGTGATATTAGATTTCACAGCTTACAGAACTGTGAGAAATAAATGTTTATTTTTTCAGGCCAGGTGAGGTGGACACACGCCTGTAATCCTAGCACTCTGGGAGGCCAAGGTGGGTTGATTGCCTGAGCTCAGAAGTTTGAAACCACACTGAGCAAGAGTGAGATCCCATCTCTACTAAAAATAGAAAAACTAGCCAGGCATAGTGGTGCATACCTGTAGTCCTAGCTACTCGGGAGGCTGAGGCAAGAAGATCACTTGACCCAAGAGTTTGAAGTTGCTGTGAGGTATGATGCCACAGCACTCTATCAAAGGTGACACAGTGAGACTCTGTCTCAAAAAAAAAAAAAATATTTTTAAGCCATCCAGGCTGATGTTTTGTTATAGCACCCTGAGCTGACTGACACACCACTATACACATCATAGTTTCTTCATAAAACATTGTGGAGTTATCTACTAAATTGAAACAACCCCTTGAGTGCCCTTTTGTCCTTGCATGGGAATTCCTCAGGGATATCACCTACATCAAGGACAAAGCCTTAGTCAACCCAAGAGTAAAAAGCAGCTTCTTCCAGGAGCAGCATGAACCTGGGGAAGAGGTCAGAGAAGTACCCACCTGACCCCCCCTTCCTATCCATCCTACCATCTTCAAACCTGGATACACGTACAAGACGTGAACATGTGAGAGAATGACAAAACAAAAAAGAAATAGAAAACTTGTTTTCAAAAAATCAACCTGAGAGAAACAATAGTAGAATTCACCTGGATCCCCAAATCAGTAAAACTTAGTTTCACTGCTGTTTGTTTTTGCCTCTAGATCCCTCCTCGACAGTAAAACCTCGGGAGCATCTGGACAACAGGTGCCAGAAGAGCAGGCATCACAGTCTGGTGGGTCCTGCCTTTCAAATCCGGCTCTGGATGGATTTGCAGTCTTGAGAGCATTACTTTGATCTCCAACTTCTTCACCTGTAAAATGGGCTTAAAGATACCTACCTAAAATCACTGTCTTGAGGGTTAAGTGAAGTAGCGTATACAAAGTACCTGGAAAATGCATGGAATCATACATGATTGTTCAAAATTTGGAGCCCTCTCTTTCCAGATACTGACCTTCTTCCAGTCATCTGCTACCAACAGGCTCTTTGTGTACTACAGTCCCAGTCTGGCAACCCATCCTATGATGAACCCCTCTGGGAAGCAGGCAGACCTGTAACTCTGCCCAGGGGTCTGCAGGCCTGCTCTCTCCATTCCTTCCTCTGATGCTGCTAGTTCTCTGCTGCCTGCTCAGCCTTGGAACTTCTAACCAGCCCCCAGATCCCTGCTCTTCTGTCTCTCTTCCAAAGCTCAGAGAGCCTTGAAGCCTGGTAAAGGAAAGTGCTGGGGGGACAGATCAGGGTTCAGGATCCTTTCTAGTACAGAAACAACTTACCAAGATCTGAAAATTAAGTTTGCAAACTTGCCACTATGCACATACATACATTGGCAACACTGTACAAACAACTCGGCAAGGTTTCATAACCTTGGTATATCAGTGTCTCGCAGCTGTGTTCATATCGACTTATGATGGTGTCTTGCTAAGTGACATTTATTATTGTTGTTGCATGATTTTATGCACCATCATGAAGATGTTGGAGTTTGAATTAGAGCAGTGAAAAAACATTCATAAATTACTTGTTAAACTTGGCAAGACTGGAAGTGAACTCAGGGACACGAGGCAGTCCAAGTTTATGGGGATAATGCCATGAATAAAATGGCAGCATACAAATGGATTAAATGCTTTTCTGAGGGGAAAGAAAGTGTCATTGATGAAAAGAGGTCAGTGTAGCCAGTAATGAGCAGAACTGACTAAAACAGAAAAAAATAGTCAAATTATGTGTCAGAATCATTGGCTGACTGTAAGAAGCATAGCAGACCAGGAAAATGTTGATAGAGAAACAGTTAGGAATTTTAACTGAAAATCTTGGCCAACAAGTCATGGCTCTTGCATCATGATAATGCACCAGCTCACACAGTACTATCTGTGAGCGAGTTTTTAGCCAGTAAATCTTGCACTGGTATTCATTCCAAATACTTACTGAGAACTTGCTGTGTACCAGATTCATTTCATGTACTGGGGCAGAGAGGCAGGGATAAGATGGACCAGGGCCTGCCCTTGTGCAGCTTCTAGTTCAGCAGAGAAAGGGTGCTAGTCAATGCCTGAACCAGCAGTGAGTGACAAGGAGTCATCAGTGATAGGAAAAGCAAGAAAGAGGCTCCCTGGGGAAGGCTTCTCCTGTGGCCTGCCTCTGCCTGGCCTGGAGCATTATTTGTTAAACCTCAGGCACATTTACCTTCTCTAGCTTCATGTGAGAAACTAGACAATGCATTTATTTATCCTTCCTATCACTTTGGTAGTGGATTTTTAATACAGAAGTCTGATTTACCATGTTTTGACTTTACCATGATGTGAAAGTGATATGCATTCAGTAGAAACCATACTTCAAGTACCCATTCTGGTTTTTTCTTTCATTACAGTAGTCAAACAATTAAATGAGATATTCAGCACAGTATCATAAAATTGACTTTGTGTTAGATGATTTTGCCCAACTGCCAGCTAATGTTAGTCTTCTGAGCAGGTAGGCGAGGCTAAGATGTTTGGTAAGTTAGATACATTACAAGCAATTTTTTTTTTTTTCGTGAGGCAGAGTCTTGCTCTGTTTCCCTGGCTAGAGTGCCATGGCCTCAGCCTAGCTCATAGCAACTTCCTGGGCTCAATCCATCCTTCTGCCTCAGCCTCCTGAGCAGCTGGGACTACAGATGCACACCACCATGCCTGGGTAATTTTTCTATTTTTAGTAGAGATGGGGTCTCATTTTGCTTAGGCTGGTCTCAAACTCTTAAGCTCAAGTGATCCTCCTACCTTGGCCTCCAAAAGAGTCGCTGCACCTGTCCACATGCATTTTTAACTTAGTATCTTCAACTTAGGCCAGGTTTATTGGAACATAACCCCATCATAAGTCACGGAGCATCTGTAATACTTTGCAGGCCTCTTCTTTTTTAATACCTGAATATGTTTCTTCCTGGTGAAACCACACATGTATTTCCAATAGACACAACTGGACTTCCACTGGTTGCAGGCTCCTCTTCCTTTCCCAGAGCACCCAGGGCGTACATCTCCAGAGCCAAGACCAGTGTTTGCAAAGTGCTGTTTGCAACCATTAGTAGGCCATGTCCAACATTTTTTAATGAAATAAACAGGATAGAAAATATTATAGCTACTCCAGGCATAGCAAGAGTAAGTGTTATTTTGTGAAAAAAAAATTAGTATGGGTATATTCAGTCAGTGAATATTTGATTAAAAATTAATTCAATGCCTGTGTTATATATTGATGCAAACTAAAATCAGGTAAATAAAACAGATGAAAGCTCTTGTCATGATGCAACTTACAGCCTAGTATAATATTACAAACATATATCAAGCACATATACTTACATATATAGGTATATATCAAATATACCTATACATATGTATATATAACGAGAGAGAGAGAAGTTTGAAGTCCACTGGTATAGTTTCTTCAATACGTCCTGAAGTTCATAATTTAAATCACAGCTATTTTAACATTAATTTAAAATTTCATAGCTCTAGAAAATAATTATGTGTCAGTAAGACTGTTACATACCATTCACTGTTACATACCATTCACTCAGTGGGATTTTAAAGCATTGAATGATGTCATCAATATGCTAACAAAGTCAACTGACCAGATCTCTTTTGGGGATGAAAAATTAAACTGCGTTGCCTGTCCCAATGCACTGACATCACAGGGAGAAGCCCTTGGGTCTGTGGAAGGTGACTGAAATAAAAAGCTGGCATTAGACTTGAGGCCACCTGTAAGTCAAATACCCATAGTGCTATGGGAATCCTTGTGAGGAAGCACAGCCCCTCTTTTCTGGCCCTTATCCTCTTTCATATCTTAACTGAAGGTCACTTGTCTCTTCTGAAGTCTTCTTCAGGCCTCACTGCTAAAGTGAGACCTCTCCCTTCACCAATCAGCACTTTGTCACACCTTTTGCTGCAGCAAGGCTTGCCAAACTTCGCGCATACGCATCACTGGGGGTCTTGTGAAGATGCAGATTCTGATTCTGAGGGTCTACAGTGGGTTCTGGGGCTATTGAATTTCTAACAAGCTCTCAAGTGACCACCCTGTGGCTAGAAAGTCAAGCACTTACACACACATGCACACACAGCCACATGTGTGAACACATACGTATCAGTGGCTTGTCAATGTGTTGAGGACAGAGACTATAACTCACTCATGTCTAGCTGTAGAAAACCATACAGTTAGTGTATTATGTTCTAGAAAATTAAATGGCTGAGCCCAAAGATTTTTTCACATTCCAGCCACTGAACTATTAAGTACAACGTTGTAAAAGACTGAGTAAATGCTAGCAACTTATGACTTACACATCACCTCCACCATATTCTACTTGAAATCTTCATCAGCTCGTTCAGTTGGACTGTCATTTTTTCTCCTTCCAAAAATATATGAAGATATTCCAGAACATACACATTCCTACTAAGTGAATAAAATACTTAACAGAAATAGACAATAACCACAAACTCATTAAGAAAATTGTTGGTGAAACTGTATTGTTCAACATTAAAAGATTACAAGTCTTCCTTCTATTTCTCCAACATATGTGATTTCATTGTAGACACTGGATCTCATTGATCTAAAATACATTTGTGGTTAGGTGCGGTGGTTCACACCTATACTCACAGCACTTTGGGAAGGTGAGGTGGGTGGATTGCCTGAACTCAGGAGTTCAAGATCAGCCTGAGCAAGAGTGAGACCCTGTCTCTAAAAACTAGTCAGGCATTGTGCTGGGTGCCCGTAGTCCCAGCTACTAGGGAGGCTGAGCCAAGAGGATTGCTTGTGCCCAGGATTTGAGGTTGCTGTGGGCTCTGATGTCACGACACGTACCCAGAGCATAGAATGTGACTCTGTCTCAAAAACTAAAGAAATAAAATAAAATACATTTGTATACAAATGATCTCTACCATTGACCTGGCCACACATGCTATATGGGTTTGAAAAAAGTCAGAATACAAATTACCACCATAAGACATACTGCATTATGCTGGAGACAGCTCAATTCAAGTTATGTGGCAAGCTTTATACCCTCCTTGCCGCTCCTGCAGTCTTTTAGGACATTGGTACTGGCACATCCCTCACCGTCCTGCAATGTTCTCTCCTGAGGTACTCACACGGCTGACTTCCCTGCTTCCTTCAGTCTCTGCTCAGGTGTCTATTCCTAAGAGGGACCCTCCTAAATCATTGTAAATAGAAACCTAAATTCTATTAACCTACTGTGTTTTATTTATTGCAATACTATTTCTTGCCACCTAACACATTTATTATTATCTGTTTCTATTTCCATGCCTCCTCTGAAGCTAACCCCCACAAGGAAAGGGACTTGTTTTTATTTTAGTGCCTTGAATAGTACCTCAAACATTGTAGGAAACATTTGATGAATGAATTGAAAAGTCTCTAATTCTTGGAGTTCTGTTACCTTTGATTCCAGCATTTGACATTCAAGAGAAAATTGGCAGCCATCCTCATCATATTTCCCGAGTTCAGGTGCTTTTGTGGGGGTGAAGGGTGGGAGGATTGAATAATAACCTGTTTATTTATTTTTCCTAGTTCCCATCTATTTTTGGACTCAAGCTTTTCTTGTGTGGTCCTCCTTATCCCACATGGATTATTGTTCTCTGACCCACTTTTTCTCAAATGATAGATGTTTAAAGAATATATTGCTATGCCATCCTAACATCCTCTCTGCTGTGGTTAGTAACAGAAGGGGAGGAATGCCAGCCCCCAAACACAGCCCTTCATACACACATCCCACCCCTCATTGTTTTGAAACACAGCCTCTTACCAGAACATCATCCAAGAAAAACCAAGTAGTGGTGAAAAAGAATAAAAGATTCCAATTCTTTTTCTAAACTACGTTAGCTCATGCTCATCTGTGCTGTGAACATATACAATCCCACCAAGTTGAAATATTAAGGATTCAATGGCCAGCTTTTCAGAAAATGTTGACACAATAGCTACATTTTAAAAAATCAAAAGCCTATTTCTAAAAAGCACGTCAAACAGCAGATTCAAAAGCATGTTCAGTGAAATGACCAACATTCTCAGCCTCCCCCCGGGCCCTTTCAGAGCATCCTAGTTTATCAGTGAGCTGAGCAGCTGGGAACATACATGTCAGAGACTGAAGGATTCCACTCATTTTCATTCTAAAGTGGTGAGAGCACAGAAGTGACTCTCACCCTCACTCAACTTACTCTGTCAGCCTTAACTTGAGAAAATAACTTTTTTTTGTCTCATAGAAAATACTCTCTCTGTCACATGTTAAAACTAGGCAGGCTTCTGAAGTGCTTTAGAAAAGTAGTATTCTGAGAATATTCAATGTACAGAGTCCTTAAACAGCTTAATAAACGTATTGATTACAAAAGATTTAGCATACTGCTATGATCTACCACTCATTTTGGATAAGACACATATGGAGAAGTCTGTATTTTGCTGCATTGACACCTAAATTTCCAGGTATGTTCTTTTACATAAAGGACTGATAAATGTATAATTAAATAAAGCGAATGCTTTAGAAGTTCCTTTAGAAAAGGGAGCAGACTTATGTCAACCAAGTAACACAGGTTTCTACGCTATGTTGTGAATTGGCAGCAGAAACTTCAATGAATAGGAACGTACACATCACATTCCGTGCAGAATTCCTTGATACTCTATGCACAGAGACTCAATTGTCCTCTGACATTTATGCTTTGATACTTCAGAGTCTCGTTCTGGGTGGTAGCATCACACAGAAGATAATCTCATGTCAAAACATTGCTATGTTAGAATTTCCAAAAACACTTCTTTTCTCCTTAATTTTCTAATTCTGTGAACATGTCTGCCAAAAAAGGGAAACTATTTAAAAAGTTTGAAAACTTAGGAAATCATTGTGGGTGCTTATGATGTAAATGGAGTATTGCCTTACTTATCATTACTTCTCCAGCACAATAGTTTGTATTCCAGAAGCCCAGGGGTATACGCTATTACTTGAATGTTCATCTGACAGCAAGGTAATTTGGGTCTGTTTATTTGCATCATGTATGTCCGGTTGCACAGATGGAATACTTGATGCTACCTTTTAAAATTAGGCAGCCATGTATATACCAGGTACAATCTAGAAAAAGGACATTTTTTAAAAGTAAGATTGGTGGTCAGTTTTCAAAGGAAAGATTTTTGAAAACCTTCCACTTCAGAGAAGAGTGTAAAACCTTTGGAAGACTCGTATCTTTTAGAAACCATGAAGTCTAAGAAAGGGAAAAAAAATACAACTATTAAAATGCACATACACTGCTGGCTGGCACTGTTGTGACAGCCAGCAGTATCAGCGTCAGTCAATTATCTTCACAAATGCCTCTTGTGCTAATGAGCACTCACAAAAATCAGCAGACTTTTCTGGCAAGGAGAAAAGATCAGTTTCATTGCTTGCAGAACTAATTCAGGGTACAAAAGTGAAGGCTCTGCAATCGCTGCCTCTTTTACTGCTCCTTTTGTAAAGGCTTTTGATGTGCACTGAAGAGTTGGGCCTGTGTTTGGGCCTCTCCATCTCCAGTTCATTGCCTGCCATTAACATACATATCCATATGAAAAGTGCGCTAAGTCACTAACAGCTGTCCAGAAATGAGTTTGAGAAGGAAAGCGAAAAAGGACATATTCCTTCTCAAAATGCTGACAATACTATTTAGCCCCTTTTTGGCAATGATATACCTTACTTTTTAAAGCCCCCTTTCACTCAAAAAGGGACTAGGCATAATACAACATTCAAACACACAGTGGTTTTCATTTTGAAGCAGTCATTTGCTGTTCTCGGGGGCGGGGGAGAGTCTATAGTTACCAGATGCAAAGGAAATCCATCATCCATGATCCATATGTATATGGTGGGCACACACAAGCACACACACACATAGCACTCACTCCATATTGGTTTTGCTGGACGCTGAATAACCTTACATCTTCCATTTATCCCAGAGGAAACCCCCCTGGAGCAGATGCTCATGACTGCCTTTATGCCTATCGCCTTCTCCAATTTATGAGACTGACAGTTATCTATGGTCGATGTATCAATGGATAGATGCTACATTAGTAAAAAAAAAAAAAAAAATACTATCAGAATTGTTCCATAAATTAAAATTTAAAAGATTTAATACTTTCTTTCTTAATGAGTTGATGAAAACTCCTTTCAGGGGGAATAAAGACAAGCTGTAGAAATTTATAGGTCGTGGCTTTGAGAAGGGAGATTTGTATTACACATTTTCAAGGTTGATAAGACCATTCAAGATAGCTGTATAATTGGAAGATCATGTCATATATTGTCCAAGGTAAACATTTTCTGGGGAAAGTGATAACCATCATCAAGTACATATCTTATGAGTGGAAAACAGTTAATTTTCCATTAAGAAGAGCCTCTGAAGGCCATAGTAGAAAGAAATAAATAGATTTTAAATTCATGAGAAAGGGTGCTTCCTGATCATTTGGTCTTGGGTTTAGTTTTGTCAAACTCAGAAAGGATGTGATGGATAAATTCTTTCTGTTCCAACCCCTGCTCACCCCCAGCCCCTGAGTTCGTGACCCTGAGGCCATTTCAAGGCCCATATTGCACCCAACATTTGCTGGGTCTGAGCTTGAAACCGAGAAGAGGCAAAATCTGTCAATTATCAGGATTTAACATAGTTTACAAGGACATTTCCTTTCCTTTCCTTTCTCCTTGTCTTCTTTCTTCTCTACCTTCCCTCATTCTCTCCCTTCCTTCTTTTATTCTTTCTAAATCAGAATCAAAATGCTAGGGGGAAGTACCAGCTCCCAATTCAATAAAGATTTCCCTCCGGTAAGACTCCACCCACCATGCAAAAACAGCTTGTGCTATATAAAAAAAAACAGACTTTAATCCCACTTGTTGCTTTCCCCTCCCTTTTTCTCCTTCCAGTTTCTACCCTTTTTACCGCAGCATCTCTCCCAGATCAGTCACTAAAAATCTTTAACTTTGCCTATTTTGATCTGAAAATTAAATCTTATTTATTATGCATCCTGTTTGTTGTCCTTGAAGAACCCCAGCATTCATTTAAAGGGGTCCAGAATGACTTCTTAAACACATTTCTCTCTTTGCTGCAATTAAACAAAGTGGAGCTGTGATTAGTCCTCCACAGGGGGGAAAGAAAAAGACACCCTTGAATCAAAATGCAGGGACCTGGCTGGGCATTATTGCCTCACAATGCAGGAGTTTATTGCTGAAACCTTCTTATCCCTGAGCTCTGCACTCCATGGGAACTTCAGTCAGGTGGAAAGTTATTCTCTTCTCTGCAGCTTGAAGTATCGTAAGATCCGCGAAGGCCCCTAAAGCTCTTCCTAGTAACTGAGACATTTAGGATAATCTTTATGGGAGTTTTGCATGAGCTTCTGCTTTTTGTTGCACTTAGAAGGAGAGTTAATGATGAGCTTTCACTGGCTTCTCTCTCTCTCTCTCTTTTTTTAAAATCTAAGCCAAAAAGCGCCTGTTTAAGTTAAGTACCACCTCCCTCCACCCCTTGGGAAACCACTCAAGAGGGCTTTGCTTGGCTCTGTGTTCATGACACATAATGAAAACAATTTTACGCTGTGGAGGGAAGTATCGGGCAATTACTGATGTAACAGCCACCTGCAGCAGCGAGCCTCTGGCTGCAGTGTGGCGCGGTTCATGAATATTTTATGGTGTGATGTTATTTTGAATGGCTGGGGCAGGTGAAGGAGGCTGGGGTGTAATAAGTAACTCTGCTGGAGGCTATGTAGCTGCGTGTCTCCCCGCAGAGCCCACAGTGGAACACCAAGGAGCAAGCTGACCCCGCCTGGATGGAGGCAAGGGCAGCTGAAGCAAGAGGCTGTGACAAGTCACGGTGGGCACCCTTTACAAACCCTTGTGTGCCGATTTTACACACAATGTCCAGATTGAAAAGCTCCCGCATCAATCTTGTCTGATTTAATTTGATAAATTAAGTGTGGATAAGGATTAAACGAGAATTTTGTAACGGAGAAAACTTGTCCTTATTCTTTAATCCAGTTAAGGTAAGATGGGAGAAACCCTATAAAATATAAAGCAGGCTCTTGGAGAAAGTGAAGTTAGAGAGAGCGAATTGTTTCTTGCTTTAGTGACCATTACTGCCACATAGAAGGTGAATGGAGATGCTATTCTTGCTTACTGGTATTTGCATGTGAAATATATGTAACCCCCCAACACGTGTCTACCGTCATACAAGTATGCGATATCTTATGGAAAGCCTAGAAATGCAGGAGGTAAATAGGAATTGCAACATGTTTTGCATAATGAAATATGGCTATTGATTTTTCATGAATAGATGGAATGTTTTTGAGGATCATTTCCTTTTTCAAATGTTATTTTCCTAACAGGAATTGTCAAGATTTAAGCTGAGAATCAAAACATAAAGAACACACGTTTAGCATTTCAAACTTCATGATTCCTTCTATTGGCATATTTAAAATTTCAAGCACAAAAATCGTATTGTATATGACCAAGATATTTACATATAATACATGACAGTCTATATATTCTATAGACTGGAACTGAATGAAAAATACTAGTAATCTAGATAATTGATGGAAATTCAAAACAATTCCATTTAAGACCATTAAAGTTATTTTTTAAATTAATTTGTGATTTTTTTTTTTTTTGAGAATGATAGAATGTATTTTTGAGAAAGAACTTCAGAAGGTTGTACGTTAGACATTACACTGAGTGGCTTTTCCATCCTTAGAAAAATTGCAAAACATTTACAGAATCCTTGGACACAAACTGGCATAGAGCACAGAAATTTTGAGCAGAAGCACAGAAGGAAAATGTAGCTGACTAGACATTCTGAGAATAATGTGAGGCAATAGAGGAATTGTCAGAGTGACAATTTGAACATTATAAAAGATACTCTTTAATTTTTTGTAAGCGGTAGTTTTATAGGTATGCTCATAACATTTCATAACATTAATTTAGAGCTCATACCAGAATGAAATAATGTGGTGATATGTTAAATTTTCCACTTTAACATTCACCTTGTAGTAGAATGTTCAAGTACCACTGCTTCCAGCGGCTGACAATCCCATTTGCATTTCAAAAATTATAAAATCAGGATGACAAAGATAAGTGCTTACACAAACTGGGCATGAGCCACTTTATCAAATGACAGTACAGTATCTAAATTCCAATCTCATTATTTAGTATTGGCATTACTATCTGGTATTTCCCTTGAAAGGATTGTCTCAGCTTGCTTGACTACGTCATCTATGGCCTGTGCATAACGTGTGATGGCAGTCCTTTTTAAATATTGGTACTTTTTATTAACAAAAAAGAAATTATGACATCAGATGATCTTGAGGAATCTTGTCACTGTAAGCCACCTTTATCCACAAACAGGCTGAATAAAGAGAAATGCAATAAAATACCAAATAGCATTAATAACAGCAATATTAAGAGAAATTAACTTATATTCAAGAAATTCCAAAATATTTCATTTATTGCCACTATATATTTTTTTCTGCTTCATAATATATGTTAAAGGTGCTCTGATTAGCAATTTTATAAAAATAAAATTATAAACATACAGTAAATTTCAGATTCTTGTAATTGGATTTTTAGCTTAAGAGACGTAAAGCTCTGTATGTAAACGACATTATTTAACAGCCTATCTTCTAGAAGAAAATTGCTGTTTGACAATTCTATAGAAAGTTCAAGAAAGGTAATTATACTACCGTGGTTGTTAAAGATGCAGGTGTTGAATAAAGTCATTGCTTTAGCTTTTGCAGAAAACTCCAGTGGGGAAGAGAAAGGACACAGGGTGACGTGACTCCATTGCTAAATCTTTATCCTCAGGAGACCAGTTCACATTGTCCCCTCTTCTCACAAGCAGTACAGTAATGATCAGAGAGAAAAACATCCCAGCCATCCCCCCAATAAAGAGAAGGTATGGTGCCAGAAAGGCAGATATCTCTGTCAAATTCACAGGCGCATTCCTGAGATATTGAAATAAAATGTCAGCAATAAAATATAAAGCCTTTATTTAAAAAAAAAAAAAATCAGTCTGGGTGGCTCATGCCTGTAATCTTAGCACTCCGGGAGGCTGAGGCAGGTGGATTGTTTGAGCTCAGGAATTCAAGACCTGCCTGAGCAAGCTCAAGTCTCTGATAAAAATAGGAAAACTAGCCAGGCATGGTAGCACACGCCTGCAGTTCCTGTACTCAGGAGGCTGAGGCAAGAGGTTCACTTGAGCCTAAGAGTTTGAGGCTGCTGTGAGCTATGATGATGCCATGGCACTCTACTGAGGGTGACATACTGAGACTCTGTCTCAAAATAAAATAAAATAAAAATAAATATCAAAGGCTGTTAAATAAAAGAGAGACAAAGAAACTGACTATGGTAAAATTTGTCTTGTCTGACCTGGTTTTACAAAAATACTTAGGGCTTTTCCACTCATATGTTTACTGAAGTACAAGCACCTCTCCTAGATAAAAACTTAATTTTGAGATCACAAATTTAACTGAATTGTTAACTGAATTATTTAATTCAAGTCTATTGTCTTATAATATAAGGCAATGTTGGGCCGAGGGACACCCTAAATGTTTTTATTTTATTGACGAGTCCACCACTTTTCATCGATGGTAGTGTTTTGGACACAGAATGTACACATGTCTGTGGGCACACATTCACACACAAACACATTCTGAGAGGTCAGTGTTATTGGACTAGATCTTCTGAGGGGTAGTGAGTCCTTGAGTTCAACAGCAACCACAATGCCTTTTCTGCATCGAACATATATAAAGGCTCTGAAAGATGTCATTATCTTTTTATATTGAATGAGAAACAGAAGTTAACAGAAAATGGGCCAATAAAAATTAAACATGCAAAAAAGCAAGGAAAACACAAAATGTTGAGCTGTTGGACACTTCGTTCTCCTTTTGGCCTATGTTACTGCATTTAAAACGAATCCTAAAAGTTGTGTTTCAATTGGAAAAGAAAAGATGGGTGCCATGATGTTACTTTTTAAGCTCCCTAAACTATTCCTGTATTTTTAAAAGAAATTTAAGAAATGCACTAGATCTATGCAGCCTTAAAAAAAGATGGAGACTATACCTCTTTCATGTTTACATGAATGGAGCTGGAAAATATTCCTATTAGCAAGGTATCTCAAGAATGGAAGAAAAAGTACCCAATGTACTCAGCCCTACTATGAAACTAATTTATAGCTTTCATTATGAAAGCTATAACCCAATCTCAGCAAAAAATATGGGAAAAGGGGTAAGGGAGGGGAAGGGAGAAGGGAGGATGGGTGGACGGAGGGTAATTAGTGGGTCCACACCTACCTGCATCTTAGAAGGGCAAAGGTGAAATTTACTAAATGTAGAATATGAAAGTCCCAACACAGTATCTAAGAAAATGCCACGAAGGCTATGTTAACCAGTTCAATGAACATATTTCAAACTGTATATAAAATCAGCACATTGTACCCCAGGATTGCATTATTGTACACAGCTATCATTTAATGAAAAATAAAAAAAGAAAGAAACGCACTAGAAAGTCACACCACTTCCTCTCACCCCTCCTGAAGGGATACCCCTACAGTTATTCTCACGGCCTTAACTGTGCTAAAGGTCTTTTGTCTCCATTCTCGTTCCCATCAGAACGTTTCTCTTTTACCAAGCAGGTGATGTCTCTTTCTTCAACGTCCGCAGACGCTGAACTCCGCCAGTCTAACTTATTCCTTAGCTGAGTGGAATTGCATTACTACTTTACCTTTTCAAATACTCGTGTGGGTCACAACGCCCTGGGGCCCCCCACCTCCCAAGTCGTGCAGTACAGCGGGCCTGAGCACATCTTGCTCCCTACCGTAAGTTCCAGCTCTTCTTCCTGGCAGAGAATATACTTTTCCCACTCTCAGCCCCTGCCGGGTGCTTTGGTAGTGCCCCTCCGGTACCTGACGGTCAATGGAAACAAACTCACCGACTTGAAACTACCCCATTTCTCCGCCTTTCCGTTTTCACGGAGCATCCTGGGTTCGCAAGGTGCTTTCTGCGGATAGCAGAGGCTCAGTTCCCACTGCAACCTCGTTGGAGCAGCTGGGAGATCTTTCCTGCCACCTGAACCCTGGAGGCGACTGAGCACCCGAAGGTGGCAGCATCTAACCCTGCCCTCGGTCCCTGGCCTTTCGGCGCGGTGCCCTCGCTACGGTCCCGCGCCGTCTCTCCCTTGCACGTCAGTTTCACACAGTGAAACACCAGAATTTTACTTAAAGAGGTGCAATGTGCCTGCTGGGTGTTGGCCATGGCGGGTTTGGGGCGCTGCTTCTCCTAAGCTAGGGCGTGGAGTCTGAGGCAAGGGCAGTGACAAACAGCTGCTCCCCATGGCCTTTCTTGAAAGTGGGCTGGGAAGGGGGCCAGAGAAGGAGGGAAGAGGGAGCGCCTGGTGGTGGTGGACTGAGAGCTCCACGGGTCCTTTTGAAGAAAGTAAGTCCTGGGCTACCTCTTAGTGACACCTATTGCTCACAGCTTCAGGCACTGGGCCATTACCTCTTCCTGCCTAGAAATACCGTCTCAGAAACTTGATGGGCAGAAAATGTGAAGCTTCTATGGCACTTTCACAAAGGAAACTGACTTTCAGCTAATGATGAAAATGTGGGTTATGATTTCTCCTTTGAAGTCCAACTTCCTGCAAACAAGACTGCAGGAAATAGCATGTAGGTGTCATGAAGTTTTTATTAACCTGTATAGAGCAGTTGGCTCCCAGGATTTACGCTTAATCTTTTTAGGACAGAGCAGCTGCACCATTTCATGTGAACAACATCCTCAGTCCACACTATATGAAAATTCTAGAACATTCTGTAGTTTTCTGTGGAATGTAAATCACTCCTCAGAGAGAGGACCATTTATAGTTGTCCCTCAATTGTCACAGCATCTTATTTCATAGTTTTAGTAACAGAAAAGGATTATCTGAAATTGTTTATTTACCTTTTTGATGTTTTCCCCCCATACTGCTCCAAGAAAGTCTCATCTGCTTTTTTGACTGATGATTTCCAATGCTTAGAACAGTGCCCACCACATGTAAAGTGCTCAAAAATCTTTGCTGAGTGTATATGAATGAATGAATAGCTTGAGTAAAGAATATTCATAATTAGCATTGTATTAACTCACATTTACTTAGCAGGTTACAAGTTAGAAAATGCATTCCCTTAGCTCATTCACTCTCTTGATGATTTTATGAAGGGGGTCATGGGACAGGAATTATGATCCATGAAACGAGGTTCTGAGAAGTTCATGAACTGTATGTGGCATTGGAAAGCTGAATTTCCTGGGTTCCCTGAAAACCCTGTCTTTCCACTGCCTTAGTAGAAAGGGGGACTTAGAAAGTCACAGTAGAGTCAAATTTACCTATGGTGGTGGGTAAATCAACTTCACAAATTTACTTTATTCAATAAGCACCTAAACATTTATTTCTTAAGTAAAATTTTAATGATTTTTGACTATATGTTCATTGTCAAGGTTTAATTGGAAGAAATAACTTACTACCCTAAGGCAAAATTATAAGAAGCACCATAGCAGAATTGCTATAGTGTTAGTAAACTGTGCCATACTTCTTAATCTGGCAAAGGATTCTAATAGTGGGAAATCAGTTAAGAATGATTTATTCTCTGGTGTTATGAATTAATCAAATGTTTAAAAATAGAAATATAAATTCTAAGACTTTTAATAGAAATTAGTTTTTTTGGGGGGGAGGGGGCAGAGTCTCACTCTGTTGCCTAGCTTAGAGCACAATGGTGTCATCATAGCTCACTGCAATCTCAAACTCCTGAGCTCAAGTGATCCTCCAGCCTCAAGCTCCCAAGTAGGTGAGACTACAGGTACATGCCACCACTCTGGCTAATTTTCCTATTTTTTGCAGAGATTGGGGGGGGAGGGAGTGAGTAGTCTCACTAAGTTGCTCAGGCTGGTCTCAAACTCCTGGCCTCAAGAGATTCTCCTTTCTGAGGCTACCAAAGTGTTAGGATTACAGGCATGAACCACCATGCCAAGCCTACTTCTTTGTACTTAAAAATTTTATGGACTCTTAACAGTTGGAAGGATTGCTGTAATTCAAACCTCTCATTTGTAAGCAAGGATACATGTGCTGAAGAGGCTAACTTAACCCAAGCTGACACCAGGTTGATGCTAAGAAGGGAGTTTTCATCTCTATTTTTGCTTCCATTCCAGTGTTTTTTCACTTCATCAAATTATGTCTGCCATACCTGAATCAAAGGAATTTAAACTGAATCATTATTCTAAAATAATACAGCTTGACACTTTAATGTAAGTGTAAACCCTAATGTAAGTGTAAACCCCCATTTACTTTAAATAAGTGATGAATTAATTCTTTATGATGAACAAATACTTCTACTGTTTATTAAAATTGTGTTGGAGGACAGAGAATGATTCCCAGATTTTGATAGAAACCTATAGACACAGTCATGTCAATTAACACTTCTATTGAATTTTCATGTTATTTCTCCTTAAAAGAAAATTTGGCAATTTTTGTGGATGTTCTGAAATTAAAAATGTATTTCAGACTAATGAAATATTTTAGATATCAAATCAATAATTACCTCATTTGATTGAAACAATGATTAAAAATAATATCATAGCAAGAGTGAGACCCTGTTGCTACTGAAAATAGAAAAATTAGCTAGGCATTGTGGCTGGTGCCTATTAGTCCTGCTACTCAGGAGGCTGAGGTGGGAGGATTACTTGAACTCCGGTATTTGGAGTTGCTGTGAGCTAGGCTGACACCCCAACACTCTAGCCTGGGGCAGCAGAGTGAGACTATGTCTCAAAAAAAAAAAAAATAGCATTATAAATAACAAATTGCTCCTCTAGATGGCAAAAGAATGGATGGGATTTGATACCACTTTCATTATCCTCCTAGATAGTAAAAATTTATGATGCAACAGTCAAGCCTATATAAGGCCAATAAATGTTACTTTTCAGCTCCACATGAGATGCATAATACCTCTGATCTGATTTTCAAAAAACTATTTAGAGGCAAATATTAACACTCAAAATGTTGTATAGCATATGATGATAGTGGATAGGTTTATATTATAAGAAAGAGAAAACCCCATTGTTTCAGAAAAAGAAACAGAAGATTTTTGTTGTTATAAATTACTTTAGATATCTGACTAAACAGGGTATTGAAAACCAATATATCCAACTGAGATGATAAGATGGATATAAAGTGAAGAAAACTATGAAGAAAAACCATAATAAGATTGTTTGTTTTCTTTTTTCTTTCTTTAGCAGGCCCAGGCCAGGTTCAAACCCGCCAACCCGAGTGCAGTGCACCAGGCCAGTGCTCTAACCTTTGAGCTACGGGCCATAATAAGATTCTTAAGGCAAAGGTTTGAGATTTATTTCACCCTCTTAGCCAGGGTGAACATGAAGATCTGACTATCAAAGGAGCATAGGTCACAATTATGGGAAGGCAAACCATTACCGATGTAAGGAAGCAGCAGCTATCAGTGGGAATATGTGATGTGCCTTCCTATTTGCAAAATGCTTTATTCATAGGTGATATGTAGCATATTTCACTCTATATAATTTATAGAGTGAACCAGTATAAACTCCTTCATTCTGTTAATAAAGTAAAAGATGCAAGAAATGTTAAGGTTCACTGAAGGACAGCATTCAAGCTGTCTAGAGAAAGAGCCTTACAGAGTTGTGTGGTCGGATAAATTCGTCCTTGGGTTAGGGAGTCAGCATTTATTGGTTTTTCTCCATGTCTGTGGCTCAGGAAGTAGAAAGAAAGTCAGAGGCCTGGTCCTTCCTAACAAGAAGTTTACAGTTAAATCTTAGACTATATACTAAGGCGCCATCTCTTGTGTGGCTTGGGGAAATCCCTTAGCTTTTAATCTTTGCTGTAAAATTAAATGAGAAGACAGATTTGCTCTGAGAATAGCATCATGATGTTCAAGAGCACAGATACTGGATTCACACCAAACCAGACTTCGATTCTTGGTCATTTATACATATTATATGAAATTAAGCAAATAATTTAACCTTTCTATAGTAGCTATAGTTAGTAAGAATGACAGATCAAGGCAAGGAGAGGTGACTCACACCTGTAATCCTAGCACTCTGGGAGGCCAAGGCGCATGGATTGTTTTAGCTTAGGAGTTTGAGACCAGCCTAAGCAAGAGCCAGACCCTGTCTCTAAAAATAGCTGGGCATTGTGGTCAGCACCTGTAGTCCCAGCCACTCAGGAGGCTGAGGTAAGAGAATCACTTGAGCCCAAGAGTTTGAGGTTGCTGTGAGCTATGACACCTTCCACTCTATCGAAGGTGATGAAGTGAGACTCTGTCTCAATGAACAAAACAAATAAACAAAAATAAACTCATCATGGATGTATATACATCCCAAGAAATTTCCGAAGTTGTTACTGTAATCAGGGTCAAATAAATATTTTCTAGAAATAACTCATGAAAGAGGTGAGTTTTAGAATTTTGTAAGAGAAAGATGAAAATATGTTATCATTTATGAAAATTGTAAATATTCTACAGAACTTTAGAATTTTTCAGAATTACAGTATGAACACATAAAACTATAGTATAGAAATGTTCATGGTTGATTATTTAAAATAACAAAGATTTGGGGAAATTGTATAATAAAATAATAATTATTAATATTTGAGCATTAACTATACTTTGTATAAGTTTTTAAAAATTAAGTGATAATTTATATTTTACAAAACCCCTATGAAGTTGGTGACATTGTTATCCCTATGTAACTATAGTCATAACAGAGAATTGTGTTTATTTATATGTATTATCCTGAAATTCTGTTCAAGCAAAAATAAACAAGTTTCAAAATTCCATCACATACACACACATGAACAATAATTTCAAATAAGGTATATATATATATATATATATATGTTAAAATTGTCAGATTAGTCAAAAAAAAGGTAACTCCACAATATGCTTTTGTATATGAGACTCAGTTTAAATATAAAGACACAAAAATTAAAAGGATAGAAAAGGGTATACATGAAGATACCAACCAAAAGTCCGCTGGGTCCAGATGTTTTTGCCAGGAAATTTTTAAACAATCAAGCAATACTCAATAATATCAACACTACACAAAATTTTCCAGATTTTGCAAAAAGTAGTAACATTTCTGAACTCCTATAAGGATAACATTAATTGGATACCAAACCTAGACAAAGGCACTTTGGAAAACAAAAATTAAAGACCAATCTTGCTAGTAAATACACAAAAATCTTAAACTAATTTTAGCAAAAAGACTACTGTAAATTCTTAAAGGATAAACACATAATAATCAATTTTTGTTTATTTCCAGAATGCAAGGTTGATTTAGCATTACATTCAAATATCAATGTAATTAATCTTATTAATGTCATAAATGATAAAAATCATATTATTGTCTCAACTAAAAAAATTAAGAACCTATTCATGATGAAAATTCTTAGCAAACTAAGAATATGAGGAAAATTTCTTGATCTGAAATGCATTACTATCTACAAAAAAGAAAAAAGAAAGCCAAAGCAGCATCAAAGTTAATTAGAAAATACTTAATTTTTCCCTGCATTTTCAGGAAAAACAAAAGCTGGCTTCTGCCACCACTTCTAATCAATGTTGTATTAAATTAAATCTATTGCTTCATAGAAAATTATACTCAAACTTAACGACTTAATACCATTTTTGGTACATGTCGCAATTTTTGTGGATTAAACATTTAGTCAGAGGTTGGCTGGGTGATTCTTTTATTCTACATGGAATCAACCAAAGCCACTTGACAGTATTCAGCTGGAAGGCAGACAGCTCTCGAGGACCCAAGATAGTCCCACTCACAAGCCTGGCACCTTAGCAAGGATGGATGAAAAGACACTATTGATCCAAGTGTCTTTATCTGGCTTCGCCACTAACTTGAGTTTGTCCACAGAATGAAAGAAGTTTTATATTATTTTATTTGAATTTTGTAACCATTTCTCTATTATTGGTCATTTAGGTTACATATAATTTTGCACCGTAGTCAATAACAATTTTGTGCATAATGTTTTGTCCACATATTCTATTTTTATTTTTTTATGTGAGTTTCATACAAAAGTAGAATTAGTAAGAGAAAGAGTATAAATACATTATTTGTTCCATCGTGGTTTAGGGACCCAAGAGGACAAGATGAAAGATGTCAGTCTTTATAATATTTATCCACAAAACTGGCCTGGCTACATCTTTGTCATGTTCTGTTAGTCAATCAAGTCATAAAAGCCACTCAGATCTAGGGGAGAAAGGCACAAAGAGGATAATTAGGTTCCATTTTTAATTGGTGTTTATCTTTAATTGTCCTTTCCAGAGAAAGGAAGAGATAAATCTGTTATTACCCGAAGTTGACATTATTATCTATAGAAAATTCAAAAGAAACTATATACAACAACCTATTGGAATCAAAGAAGGAATTTGGCAAGGCCACTGTTAGAAGGGTAATGTACAAAAAATTAATTATATCTCTATAAATAAACCATTAAAACATAGAAGATGAGATACCAAAAATGATATCTAAAAAAGAAATGTATGTGGTAGTAAATCAAACCAAGGATAGTTAAGAGTTCTACACTAAAAACATTATTGTGATAAATTAAGAAATACCTAAACAAATGGAAGTATAAGCCATGTGGATAAATTGGAAGTATAAGCCATGTGGATAAATTGGAAATCTGAATAGTAGAAAGATGTCAGTTCTCATCTGTTGGATCTATAGTTTCAATGCAACCTCAACCATTATCCCAGAGATGTGTGTGTGTGTGCACACACAAGCATGTATGTGTATGTATAATTTGAAAAAGCAGATTCTAAAATGTATTCAATGTGTAAAGGGTTAAGAATAGCCAATGAAATTTTGAAGAAGAACATAACTTTAGGACCTAACCTACCACATTTAAAAATGACTAATAGATGGGTATTGGTGAGGTGATAGACAGTAACCAATGGAACAAATTAGAATTCAGAAACAGACCCAAACACATAATGACACCTGACGTTTGACAACACTGACACCGCAGTGCAGTGGGGAAAGGATGACAATTATTTTTTTCAACAAATGGTGCTGGGTCAATTGGCTGTTCATTTGAAAACAAATAAATGTTGAACCTTTTATCTCACAAGATTCACAAAATTCAATTCTAGTTGGATTGTAGATCTAAATGTGAACGGTAAAAAAAAAAAAAATAAAGCTTTTAGGAGAAAACTTAGGAGCATATGTCACGACCTTGGAATAGACAAAGATTGCATAAACAAGACACAAAACATAAAAGAAAAAAAGATAAATTGGGTTACATGAAAATTAAGAACTTCTGTTCATCAAAAAACACCATTGTGGGAGATAAAAAGCAACCCACAAAATGGGAGAAACTAATTGCACCACATATACCAGATAAAAATATTATACTTAGAATATGAAATACTCTTGCAAAATAGCAACTAAAAACAAACCAAGAGAAAAATGAATACAATTGAATGGTATTAAACAAAAGATATCAAAATGTCCACAGAAAAAACAGAGAAATTCAAACATAAACTGCAATGAGACGCTGCTGTGTGCTTGCCAGAATGGCTGAACTTGAAATACAGGCACTGTCAGCTTTAGCAAGGATGTGCAGCAACTGAAACAAACTTCCACACTTCTGGTGAAAATGTAAATTGATACAACTACCCCGAAAAACTGTTTGGCAGCATCAGCTAAGCTGAATATATACAGGTATACCTTGTTCTATTGCACTTTGCTTTATTGTGGTTCTCAGATATTGCATTTTTTACAAATGGAATGTTTGGGACAACCCTGTATTGAGCAAATACTTTGGTACAATTTTTCCAATAGCATGTGCTTATTTCATGTCTCTGTGTTACATTTGGGTAATTCTTGCAATATTGATATAATATTGTCATCATTGTTATGTTTCTTATGGTGATCTTTGATCAGTGATCATTGCTGTTTTTATTGTGATTGTTTTGGGGCACCATGAACCATGCCCTTATGAGACAGTGAACTTAACTGATAAATGTTGTGTGTGTTCTGACTGCTCCACTGACCATCTGTTCCCTCATCTTTCTCCCTCTTCCCTGGCCTCCCTATTCCTTGAAGCACAACAACATTGAAACTAGGCCAATTAATCACTCTGCGATGGCCTCTAATTGTTCCAGAGAAAGGAGTCACTTGTCTCTCATGTTAACTCAAAAGCCAGAAATGGTAATGCTTAGGTGAGGGAGGCATGTTAAAAGTCAGGATAGGCTAACAGCTAGGTCTCTTGTGCCAGATAACTAAGCTGTGAATGCAATCTTTTTTAAAAAACATTTTTTATTGATATATCATTGTGCATATTTTTGAGGCACTTGTGTAGGCTGATATGCCTTATGTCCACAATGTATGAAAAGTTCTTGAAGGAAATTAAAAGTGCTATTTCAGTGAACACACAAGGGATAAGAAAGCAACACAGCCTAATTCTGGATAAAAGATGAAGCCAGTCACAATATTCCGTTAAGCCAAAGCCTAACCCAGAGCAAGGCCCTCACTCTCTTCAATTCTTGAAGGCTGAGAGAGGTGAGGAACCTGCAGCCAAAAAACTACAAGCTAGAAGAGGTTGGCTCATGTCACAAAAGAAAGAATATTTTTTTAAAGAGCAAGGTGAAGCAGCCAGTTTTGATGTAGAACCAGCAGCAAGTTATCCAGAAGATCTAGCTAAATAATTGAAGAACATGGCACACTAAACAACAGATTTTCTAATGTAGTTGAAGCACCCTTCTATTGGAAGAAGACGTCATTTAGGATTTTCTTAGCTAGAGAGGAAAAATCAATTAGTCAGTAACTGGCTTTAAAGGGATGATTCTCTTATTAGGGGCTGATGTAGCTGAGGACTTGAAACTGAAGCCAATGCTTATTTACCATCCTGAAAATCTCAGGGCTCTTAAGAATTAGATGAAACTTAGCCTATGTTCTTTTTTCTCCTCAGGCTATGTTCTAAAAATGAGATGACAAGCCTAGATGATGGCACATCTGTTTATAGTATGGTTTACCAAACATTTTAGGCCCACTGCTACTGCTCAGAAAAAGAGATTCTTTTCAAAATATTACTGTTCATTGTCAATGCACCCAGTCAGCTAGGAGATCTGATGGAAATGTACAAGGAGACTAATATTGTTTTCATGCCTCTTATCACAACATTCATTCTGCAGCCCATGTATCGCAGAGTCATTTTGGCTTTAGGAAATACATTTGTAAATTGCCATAGATAGTGATTCCTATGATGGATTTGGGCAAAGTGAATTGACAACTTCCTGGAAAGGATTCACCATTTTAGATACCATTAAGAACATTCATGATTCGTGGGAGGAGGTCAAAATATCAACATTCATGGAAGTTCGGAGGCAGTTTTGAACTCTCACCGAAGACTTTGAGAGGATCAACATTTTAGTGGAAGAAAATGTGGAAGAAAATTTCCACATCACTACAGATGTGGAAATAGCAAGAGAACTAGAATTAGAAGTAGACCTTGAAGATATGACTAAATTG
The DNA here is from genome assembly GCA_963574355.1 of Loris lydekkerianus. Taxonomy (NCBI): domain Eukaryota; kingdom Metazoa; phylum Chordata; class Mammalia; order Primates; family Lorisidae; genus Loris; species Loris lydekkerianus. The sequence goes on along the minus strand of CAUYPK010125245.1, from coordinate 46,709 downwards.
CTATAGACACATGATAAACTTGAATGAAATGAGGAGTTGCTTCTTCTGAGTGAGCAAATAAAGTGGTTTCTTTAAATGAAATCTACTCCTGATGAAGATACTATGAACTTTTTTTTTTTAGAGACAGAGTCTCATTTTATCGCCCTTAATAGAGTACTGTGGAATCATAGCTCATAGCAACCCCTAACTCCTGGGTTTAGGCGGTTCTCTTGCCTCAGCCTCCCAAGTAGCTGAGACTACAGGCACATGCCACAATTCCCAGCTATTTTTTGTTGTAATTTGGCTGGGGCTGGGTTTGAACCCACCACCCTCAGTATATGGGGCTGGTTCCCTACCCACTGAGCCACAGGTGCCACCCTATGAACTTTGTTGAAATGACAGCAAAGGATTTTAGAGTATTACATAAATTTAATTAATAAAGCAGCAGCAGGGTTTGAGAGGACTGGCTTTCAATTTTGAAAAAAGTTCTACTGTGATTCAAATGGCATCTCCTGCTGCTGAGAAATTTTTCATGAAAGGGAGAGTCAATTGATATGGTGAACTTGGTTCTTGTCTTATTTTAAGAAATTGCCACAGCCGCCCCAACCTTCAGCAACCACCACTCTGTTCAGTCAGTACAATCACCATGGAGGCAAGACCACAAGCAAAAAGATTATGACTTGCTGAGGGCTCAGACAATCATTAACATCTTTTTAATATTTTAAAATTGAGATATGTGCATTTTTAAACATAATGCTATTTCACACTTAGCATTAACACACTTTCACACTTAGACTGTTGAATAGTGTAAAGATAACTTTTACAAGCACTGGGAAACCAAAAATCTTGTGTATTAATATTTGCTTTATTGTGATATTCTCTTTATTGCAGTGGTCTAGAACCAAACCTGCATTAACTCTGAGGTATGTCTGTGCATTGTAAAAACATATTTACCTGCTGTCCTGCTACCATAATGAATAAGCATATGTATCACATTACACAGAGAAAACAAAATACCTTGCACCTAGAAATAGAGCAAAAATGACAGACATATCTCTATAGTTCTGAGAGTCAAAATAAATGAAAGCTTCAACATTTCCTGTTAGTCTTGCCTGCCCTGCAAAGAACAAATTTATTGCTTTTATAATTTTGTGATAATGGTGTCTGAAGATAGGTCATGACCTTTGTGGTTATACTAATCATATTAAAAAGTTGCTCTTCTTCCATCATGAATAGATGAGTCAACTTATGCAACCTTGGAAATCTTGCTGAGCTTTTCAAAGAAAAAGCTGATTTATTTTGTCTTGTTTTTTGTTTTTGAGGCTTCTGAAAGCTGAGTCCTTTACACCACTTTGCAGGTAAGGCTTTTTTCTTCAAGTCTGCAAGTCTTTTCTTGACAATTTTAGAACATGATACTATGTTCCTAGTTATACCCAATACAATGAATGCACAGCATATGTTTAACTGACACACACATATAAGACTGCTCATAGCAGAGCATGAATAAATCCATTGTGGTATAGAATAGATAGAATAGATTAAATAAATAAATCATGGTTTATTTATGGAATAGAGTATATCTGACATAAAAATGAGTGTAACACATTGTCATGAAAAGCAGCTCAGCACTCATAAGGCTGACTGTGAGTCTATGTCAGCCCAGCTAGCATGGAGAACAGAAATTGTGTGTGAGAAAGAAAAATAAGATGGACAAAGTCCTTAGAATCCTGAGCAGTTCTGCAAATCCAGACAGACATATTTCAAGGATGGTGCAGCAGAAGTTGGTAGTGGTATGAAATAGGAGAAATTGAGTATTAAATTCCATCAAGAATAAGAAGAAACTGGGTCTGTAGGCTCAAAGGAGTAAGACACCAGCCCCATATGCTGGAGGTGGTGGGTTCAAACCCAGCCCTGGACAAAAACTGCAATAAATAAATAAATAAATAAATAAATAAATAAATAAATAAATAAGGAAACTGGGCCTGTAGAGGCAATGGAGAGTCAAAGTGTTCAGTCATGGTAGTAACCTTGCTTAGGAGTGATAAGCAATAAATTTTCAGCTATATTCTTGTCCTTTCTAATTTGGCTCATGATTAAAATGATTAGCTTAATATATCTCCCAAGTATTTCATGTGTGGAATGTCTTTCAGTGATGGGTGTGAATATAGCTGATGCAGGTTACACAACTATAGGTTTTTATCTAGCTAGAGTTTCTTAACCATAATATGCAAATGCAGAAATTATCAAATGCCACTCAGTATTTGATGATCTAGTTTCTATATATGCAGGCACTAGGAAGACAGAATAAAAAAGGGCTAACAGTATACAATGAAAAAGCTAAGGCTGCAGCATATAAAACCACTCAGTGAGTACAAGATTGACAGTTCAGTGTCTACTTTGTATGAAGAGTTAACATGCAAGTATCTAGCAGAGGGACTCAGCTGAGTGAAGAAGCCATGAAGTGCACCACCAGAAGTGCATATGTTACGGTAATATTTAGACCATTCATAGTATTAAATGTTTTTACATAGGTGTGGGGACTAATTATTTTTCAACATGCCCAAGTAAGATACCCAAGTAAGCTTCATGAACTTGAACAAAAAAGCCTATGGATCATGGATGATTCTACATACTGAAATTCATCTTGACCCAATCACTCTGGAAGCTTTTACATGAAATGGAAGATCAGTAACACTTTAGAAGCCTGGCAACTTTACTATGGGGCACTCCTTGCTGATCATAACACAGAAAAACAAAAAATAAAAAAACATGTCCACTCTCACTATAAAAGCTACCTCTGAGCTAGCACAGACAAGAGAACCAAGATGGTGCTAGAAGAAGTGAATTTCTCACTGAAAGCCAGGACCACAAAATCAGAGATGAAGTCCAACTTTGAGGTGAACACCTGGTTTTTTAATCCCTTGGAAGGCAGCAAAGATTATGAGGACAGATTCACAAGATTTGTAAGGACCCTTAGAGCATTCTAGAAACATTTGAGAAGAGTCACCATGAGTGGGGCTCTCTTTCAGTGCAGGGACTCAAGGGATGTAATTTGAAAATATTTATGTAAATTTCATCTCATCTGTTCACTTAGCAGGTATTTATTGAACCTGTTCCTATGCCAGGGAGGATCTAGTCTCTGAGAATATGCTAATGCATAATAAATAATATAGATAAGGGAATTGCTTTCAAAGAGATTATATTCTAGTGGAGAGAAAAAGATAATATAAACTTGAAAAATAATATTAAAGTTACACAAAGATCAATACTTCTAAGGAAAAAACAAAATGGCAATGGCATGAGGAATGCTTGGGTGGGTTTTTTAGCCACAGCTGCTGTCCAGGCCACTCTGTGGATCTAAATGATGGAAGGTGGTAGCAATGAAAAGGTTAGGAAGAAGAAATAGCACTATTTTAATTGAGAAGCTTTGGACCTGTTAGTTACAATGGTACTAGGGTTTCTAGGTCACTGTTGTATTTATAGACTACAACTGTCATGGTAGTTTCTTGGAGAAGTCCTATAGTCTCTGACATATGCTAATAGATGCACTGGAATCACAAAAGAAAAGTCAGAAAAATTGTACAAACTCATAATTGCCCTTGCACTGATAACATATCTGAAAACAATCTATTAACTTTCACAGGCACATACAGAGCTAAAATAATCTATAAATACTGAGTGATTCTACAGGTCCAAGAGTGTATTAATGTGTCTTTACCAATGCCACCACATTGTCTCTTACTGCAGAGGCTTCAGGTATCAGTGGAAAGACATGAAGTTATTATTATTATTTTTTGTCTTTGTACAAGACTTTATTAAAGGTCTTTACAGAGCAACATCCAGACTCCAGAATCATCTGCCAAGGAGCCCCTGTTATGCTATGGGGACTGGCTGGGGCATGGCAGGAGGCTCTGGTTTCCCACTCTTCTGTTCTGAGATCGGGGTAGTAGCAGTTAGTAGGCAGCAGCATCTCATCTTTGGGTTCCACGACACTCACATGGTCAGGCAGAGGTTTCTTAGGGACAATCTTACCAGTAGGGTCCCGAGGTAGCAAGACATGAAGTTTGGAAGTTTGAAGACTTGAGATCAGTTCTGCCTGTCATAAGTAAGTAAACTTAGACAATCTACCTATTCTTTCTGATCTCAGGTTCTTCATTTGTAAATCAGAATGATAATGCTAAGATCATAAAGTTATTGCAATGATGACATGAGATCAATGCTTATAAAAAAAAGTTTTGTTCATTCCAAAACATCAAACTACTATTTTTCATTAGAATTTATTCATCCTGAACCAAATCCAACCCCAAAGTGAATTGACTAATTGCCAACCAAGAAGAGCTGACTGGCATCTCCAAATGAAGCATCTGACTCTAGCTTCTCTCCTAAAGGACAAACTAATTGTCAGATTTTTGCTGTGTTTATCCACTGCATCATGCACAATTTCAGGGTACAAATCCATTCAGCCTTAAGCAATTGACATTAAAAATATTTGAGCCACACCTCTGTTCATTCATGTCAGCTTCTGATACAGCCTGTGGCCATTCTTGACTCATCATTCAAGAGGGAGGAGGACTACAGAAGAATGCTCCTTTGACAGTGGCCAAAGACAACAATTCAGATCTACTCACTAACAAATAGAACCATGGGTCATACTTTTTTGATCCACCATCTTCCTCTAAGGGTTCTTTTCTTTTTTCTTTTGGAAATATGTGAGCTATGACTTCTCAAAAAATGAATCACAAGACTACTTATTTCTGAAAGCAAGGTACACCTACATAGTGAAGCTTTGTAATAAACCTTGGCCTTTTATTTTTCTAAATGATTGGACTTCAAAAGAATGGAATGCAAAATCTCCACAGAGGAGGTGACTTAAAACAAATATGAGTAACTCAGCTATAATTGGTAGGCCACATGTGGCCTGCCTAGCTTTTTAATATGACCTATGATCTAATTTATTTTCTTAAATTTGCAAAGATTTTTAAATTAGACATACAGAGGGTGCCCCCAAAATGTATACACATTTTAAGAAAGGAAAAAGCTATACTAAAATTGTAATAGTATGTACTATAACAAGAGATGAATAAAAGTCACATTTGAACACTGCTTGTAATTGCAGAAGTCAGATCTTACTTGAGTATCACAAAATATAGTTTTTACCTTTCTCAAAATACGTTCACATTTTTGGTACTATATGTAGTTATTGAATTTTTAAAGCACATCTTCTCTGATACATAATGATTATACATATTTATGAGGTACATGTGGTACAATGTGCGAAGAAGAAAATGGGATATTTAGAGTATCCATTACCTCAAATATTTATCATTTCTTTTTGTTGGAAAATTTCAAATTTCTCTTCTAGCTCTTTTGAAATATACAATAAATATTATTAACTACAGTCATTCTAGTGTGCTTTTGAACAATAGATGTTATTCCTTCTATCTAACTTTATGCTTACAACTATTAACCTACCTTTCTTCTTTTTCCCCCAACCCTTCCCAGCCTCTATCATTCTACTCTCTATTTCCATGAGATCAACTTTTTTAGCTCTTATACCTGGGTGAAAACATGAGAAACTTTATCTTTATGTGCTGGGCTTTTTTCACTTAACTTAAAGACGTCCAATTCTATCCATGTTGCTACAAGTGACAGGATTTCATTCTTCTTTATAGCTGAATAGTATTTCACTGTGCATATATGCTACATTTTCTTTATCTTTAATCTGTTGATGAAAACTTAGGTTGATTTCGTATCTTGGCTATTGTTAATAAGGCTACAATGAGCATGGGAGTGTGTGTACCTCTTTGATATACAAATTTCCTTTCCTTTGGATGAATAACCTAGTAGTGGTATTTCTGGATCATATGATAGTTTTATCTTTAAGTTTTTGAGAACCTCTGTTTTATTTTCCATTTGACTGTATTAACTTACATTCCCACTAACAATGTGTAAGAGTTCCCTTTTTTTCATATCCCCACTAGTGGTTATTTTTTTGTCTTTTTCATAATTGGCATTTTAACTGAGGTGAGATTATATCTCATTGTGGTTTTTATTTGCTTTTTTCTGGCGATTAGGGATGTTGAATATTTTTCATATATATGTTAGCCATGTGTATGTATTCTTTGGGGGAAATGACTATTAAGGTTTTTGGACTATTTTTATTTTTATTTATTTATTTTTTATCATTTACAGAGTTTTATTAACATCATTGTGACAGTTTTAAATAACACAGAATTATCTCATGCTTCTAAGTCTGCCAAAAAAATTGCCAAAATATATTAGTATATTATATATGTATCACAAATCTATTGATCAAACTAGTTCTGACAAATTCCATTTATTTTCATTTCAGTGATGTCTTTTTCTTTAATGAAGTTCCTTAGTTTATGTGGCATGCAAAGGTTTTACATAAAATTATTAGAAATTTTTCTGTGAAAGTGTTTGAGTTCTTCATATAGTTTGGATATTAGTCCTTTGGTGAATGAATAGTTTATGACTATTTTCTTCCGTTCTACAGGTCATCTCTTTGATTGTTTCCTTTGCAGTGCAGAAGCATTTTATTTTATTTATTTATTTTTATTAAATAATAGCTATGTACATTAATGCAATCATGGTGTACAATGTGCTGGTTTTATATACAATTTGAAATGTTTTCATCAAACTGGTTAACATAGTCTTCATGGCATTTTCTTAGTTATTGTGTTAAGACATTTATATTCTACACCTAATAAATTTCACATGTACCCTTGTAAGATGGACCATAGGTGTGGTCCCACCAATTACTCTCCCTCCACCCATCCTCCCCTCTCCTTTGCTCCCTCTCCCCTTTCCCCTTTTTCTTGGGCTATAACTAGGTTATAGCTTTCATAAGAAAGCTATAAATTGGTTTCATAGTAAAACTGAGTACATTGGATACTATTTTCCCCATTCTTGAGATACTTTGCTAAGAATAATATGTTCCAGCTCCATCCATGTAAACATGAAAGAGGTAAAGTCTCCATCTTTCTTTAAGGCTGCATAATATTCCATGGTGTATATATAACACAATTTATTGATCCATTCATGGGTCGATGGGCACTTGTGCTTCTTCCATGACTTAGCAATTATGAATTGGGCTGCAATAAACATTCTATTACATATGTCTTTGATATAATGTGATTTTTGGTCTTCTGGATATATACCAAGTAGAGGAATTGTAGGATCCAATGGCAGGTCTATTTTTAGATCTCTAAGTGTTCTCCAAACATCTTTCCAAAAGGAATGTATTAATTTGCATTCCCACCAGCAGTATGGAAGTGTTCCCTTTTCTCCACATCCACACCAACATCTCCGGTTTTGGGATTTTGTGATGTGGGCTAATCTTACTGGAGTTAGATGATATCTCAGAGTAGTTTTGATTTGCATTTCTCTGATGATTAAGGATGATGAGTATTTTTTCATGTGTCTATAGTCCGTGCGCCTGTCTTCTTCAGAGAAGTTTCTCTTCAAGTTCCTTGCCCAGCCTGAGATGGGATCATCTTTTGATAAAAGGGATAGTCTTTCTTCTAATACGTTTCAGTTCTCTGTAGATTCTGGTTATTAAACCTTTGTCGGAGATATAACCTGCAAATATCGTCTTCCATTCTGAGGGCTGTCTGCTTACTTTACTTACTGTGTTCTTGACTGTGCAGAAGCTTTTTAGTTTGACATAGTATTATTTGTCTATTTTTATTTATATTGCTTTTGAAGTTTTAACCATAAACTTGTGCCTTGACTAATGTCCTAAAGAGTTTCCCTTGTGATTTCTTCTAGTAGTTTTATAGATTTGGTTCTGGCCTCTAAATCTTCAATTCATTTTGAGTTGATTTTTTTGTATATGGTGAGATATGTTTTTGTTTTTGTTTTTCTACATGTGGATATCATTTTTCCCCACATCATTTATTGAAGAGACTGTTTCTTCCCCAATGTATATTGGCACCTTTGTGTTTTGGCACCTTTACCAAAAATCAGTCATGTATTAATACATGGATTTACTTCTGGAATCTATTCTGTTTCTTTGGTCTCTGCATCTATTTTATAAAAATCTTATGCTGCTTTCATTAATATAGCTTTGCAATATATGTTGAAGTCAGGTTGTATGGAACCTGCAGCTTTGCTGTCTTTGCTCAGAATTGCTTTGGCAATTTGTATTTTTTGTGTTTCTATATAAAATTTAGAACTGATTTTTATGTTTCTGTGAACAATTTCATTAGTATTTTGATTTAGTATTGCATTGAATCTGTAGGATGGGATGCTTTGGGTGGTATTTAACAATGATAACTACTCCTATCCATGAACATGGGATTGCTTTCTGTTTAACTTCTCTTCAATTTCTTTCATTAGTATTTTATGGTTTTCTTGTAGAGGTGTTTCATTTCCTTCATTAAATGTATTACTGGGGTGGGGAGGGGATTGGAGCTATTGTATTGGTTATTCCTTTCTTGATTTCTTTTTTGGCTAGGTCATCATTGGTTTGTAGAAACATTACTGATTTTTGTATGTTGATTTTGTATTCTATGGCTTTACTGAATTCATTTGCCAGTTCCAAGAGTCTTTTGGTAGGGTAGAGTCTTTATACAATTATGCCATCTGTACAGTTAGACAATTTTTATTTCTCTTTTCCAATTGTATAACTATTATGGCTAAGACTTCCAGTACTGTGTTGAACAAGACAACTGGAACACTTGTCTTGTTCCAGTTCATAGAGGAAAAGGCTTTTATCTTCTCTCCATTAAGTATGATGTTGGCTGTGAGTTTGTCACACAGGGCCTGTAGTACGTTGAAGAATTTTCCTTCTATACCTACTTTTTTGAGAGTTTTTATTATGAAGTGATGTTAAAGATTATCAAATGGTTTTTCTGCAGCTAAGGAGATGATCATATGGTTTTTATTCTTTATTCTCTTGATGTAACAGAATACATTTCTTGATTTGCGTATGTGAAACTATCCTTATATCTCTGAGTTAAATCCCACTTGATCATGGTGCATAGTGTTTTGTTTTGTTTTGTTTTGTTTTTTAAACAGATGTTACTCTATGGCCCTACGGTTGGGTGCTGTGACATCATCATAGCTTACAGCAATCTTATACTCTTGGGCTCAAGCAATTCTCATGCTGCTGCTTCCTGAGTAGCTGGGACTAAAGGTGCCCACCACAACACCTGCCTAATTTTTCTTTCTTTTTTTCTTTTTATTAAACAGAGGGTCTTGCTCTTGCTCTTGTTCAGGCTGGTTTTAAAAGTTCTGAGCTCAAGCAATCCACTCATCTTAGACTCTCAGAGTGCTAGGATAACAGGCATAAGCCACTGCTTCCCAGAGGTGCTTTTTCTTTTTGATGTGCTGTTGGATTTAGTTTTCAAGTATTTTTTTGAGAATTTTTCCATCTATGTTTATAAGTGATATTGGCCTGTAGTTTTCTTTTTATGTTTTGTCCTTGTCTGGTTTTGTTGTCAGGGTAATGCAGGCCTCATAGAATGATTTAGAAGAATTTTCTCCTCTTCAATTTTTATAAATAGTTTGAAAGAATCAGTGTTAGTTCTTCTTTATAAGTTTGGTGAAGGTCAGCAGGAAAATCATCTGATCCTGAGCTTTTCTTTGTTGGGAGACTTTATTACTTATTCAATCTCAATATTCTTTATTGATCTATTCAGAATTTTAGTTCTTCCTTGTTCAATCTGAGTAGGTTGTACTTGTCTAGGAACTTATCCATTTCCTGTAAGTTTTCCCATTTTTAGTGTATAATTGGTCATAATGTTCTGTAATGATTTTTTTTTAAATTTCTGTAATGTTTCCTTCTTCATTTCTGATTTTATTTATTTGGATTATTTTTTCCTTGATTAGTCTAGCTTGACACTTAAAAATTCTGTTTGCTTTTCAAAGAACCAACTTTTTATTTTATTGACACTTTTTTTTTTTTTTTTAGGGTCTATTTTATTCTACTCTGATATTATTTCTTTTCTTTTACTTGGTTTGGATTTATTTAGTTCTTACTTTTCTAGTTCCTTAAGGTGTGTTATTAGGTTGTTTATTTGAAGTTTTCTACATGTTTTATAGAGGTATTTAATATTATAGATTTCCTTCTTAACACTGCTTTACTGTATCTCATGGATTTTGGTATGTTGTGTTTCTATTTTCCTTTATTTCAAGACTTTTTAATTTAATTTTGATTTTTGTATCAATTCAATGGTCATTTAAGAGCATCTAGTTTAATTTCCATGTGTTTATACATTTTTCAAGGTTCCTTTTGGTATTGAATTCTAGTTTTATCCCATTGTAGTCTGAGGAGATATTTGATATAACTTCGATTTTTAAAAATTTATTGAGGCTTATTTTGTTACCTGACATTTGGTGTATCCTTGAAAACATTCCATGTACTGATGAAAAGAATGTGTATCTGCAGCATTTGGTTGAAATGTTCCATAAATATATGTGAGATTCATTTGGTCTGTGATACAGATTAAGTCTGATGTTTCTTTGCTGACTTTCTGTCTAGGTGATTTTCAGATGCTGACAGTGAGATGTTGAAGTCCACTACTATTAAAGTATATCTCTCTCCTTAGCTCTAATAATATTTGCTTTATATGTCTGGTCCCTTTAGTGTTGGATACATACGTATTTAGAATTGTTATATTCTTTTGCTAAATTAATCCTTTGTCATTATGTAATGACCTTCTTTGTCTCATCTTATGTTTTTTGACTTTAAGTCCATATTGTCTGACATAAATATAGCACATATGCTGCTCATGCTCCTTGTTTCTGTTTATGTGAATTTTTTTCCCCATTCCTTCACTTTTAGTCCACGTGTGTCTTTACAGGTGAAGTGAGCTTCTTCTAGGCAGCATATAGTTGAGTTTATTTATTTATTTATTTATTTGAGACAGAGCCTCAAGCTGTCACCCTGGGCAGAGTGTGGTGGCATCACAGCTCACAGCAACCTCAAACTCTTGGGCTTAAGTGATTCTTTTCCCTCAGCTTCCCAGGTGCCTGCTGCAACGCCCAGCTATTTTTATTGTTGTTGCAGTTGTCATTGTTTTAGCTGGCCTAGGCCAGGTTTGAACACCCCAGCCTCAGTGTATGTGGCCAGCACCCTACCCACTGAGCTATGGGGGCCACCAGTTGAGTCTTTAAAAAAAAAAATTATTTATCTAATTTATATCTTTTAATTGTAGAGATTAAATTTATTTCATTCATTTATGCTACTGATAGGTGAAGACTTACTCCTATTATTTTATTAATAGTTTTCTGATTGTTTTATTTACTTTGTTTCTTTCTTCCTCTTTTATTGTTTACCTTTTTGATTTGGTGTTTTTAAATACTGGTAACATTTGACTCCTTTCTTTTCTTATTCTCATCTGTGTACTTGCTCTACCATTAAGTCTTTTCATAATGATAGATATCAACATTTTACCTTGAGATGTTGGATTTAAGCAATTCAGTCTAGTGGTGACGAATTTGCTTAGTATTTCCTTGTCTAGAAAGACATTATTTATGCTTCAATTGGAAGGATAACTTTGCTAAGTATAGTATTCTTGGCTAACAGGTTTTTGTTTGTTTGTTTTTTTTTTTTCTTTTTAGCAGTTTGAATATAATCTCCCTTTTTCTCTTGGCCTATAAGGTTTCTGCTGAAAAATTTCTATAATTCTGATAAGGGTTCCCCTATACATGACTTGATGCTTTTCTCTTCCTTTTTTTAGAATCTCTCTTTGCCTTTGACTTCTGACAGTTTGGCTATAATGTGTATTGGAGGGGATCATTCTAGGTTGACTCTATATTAGATCTTTGAGCTTCCTGTATCTGGATGCCTATATTTCTTGCAAGACTTTGAATTTGTCAGCCATTATTTAGGGTTTCTATGACTTTGCTTATTTCTTCTCCTTCTGGAACTCTCAAAATTAAATATTTGATTGTTTTATGGTGTCTTGTCATGTAGGCTTTTTTCATAATTTTTTCCTTTTTGAGTGAATGGATTATTTCAAAAGACCTCTCTTCAAGTTCAGAAACTCTTTTTTTATACTTAATCTAGTTTGTTGTTGAAGCTCTTGATTGTATGTTTTATTTCATTCATTGACTTCCTCAGTTCCTGGATTTCCTTTTTTTTTTTTTTTTTTTTATGACATCCATCTTCTTAGTGGATTTCTCATTCAAATCATGAGTTGTTTGCCTGATTTCTTTGTATTGTTTATCTGTGTTTTCTTGTAGCTCACTAAGTTTTGTAAATATCATTATTTTGAATTTTTTTCAGGTATTTCATAGATTTTCTTTTCATTAGGACCTGTTACTGAAGAATTACCATGTTCCTTTGGCAATGTCATGGTTCCTTGCTTTTTAATGTTTCTTTTGTCCTTTTGTTGATATCTGTGCATCTGTTGTAATACTCACTTCCTCCATTTATATGAATTGGCATTAGTAGGGAAAGACTTTTTCCTGTAGATGCATCTATAGTGTCGGTTCAGTAGGATGCTTGGCATTGGTTCTAAGTGGGCACAGTAGTGTAGTCTTTGTATGATTTCTTCAGTGTTAACAGTGTCAATTATGTCTATGAGTTCTTCAGTGGCCTACGCTGCCACTATTACTGAGACTGTGGTAAGTATTAGCTGGGGATGGGAACACCAGCTGGGTTAATCCATAGGTACCAGTGGTGGCAGCAGTGTGCCTTGTGTATCAGTTTTTAGGTTTTGGCAAAATATACATGAGCGGTGAGTGAAGATAGGCCTGTTCTATATCCTTCAGCTTACTTGTTTAGGTGCTGGAAATAGTAGCAGTGGGACAGGTGGAAGGGTGGTTCCTTATACCCTCTGGATAGCATCCATGATGTTAGCAGTGGCAGTAGCAGCAACAAGCTAAATGCTGGTTTTCTGAGGGCATATATGGGCCCCAGCTGTGGCAACAGTGGAATGGATAGGCCAGTGACCAGACCCCCCAAGCTGGCCACACAGGTGGGTGTCAATGATTGCAGTCATGTGTTGGACAGGCACATGAGGATAAAAAAGAACTTTCCAACAAGAGGACAAAAACTCAGATGAGTTTCAATTGAGTTTCTTCCTTTCTCTATTCCAGCACTGACAAACAATAGATTCCAAAAATGACAAAAATTGCTGTTGTCCCACAATGTGTATTTCATAGCTTATCCTTTGTCAACAGAGTCCACTAGTTTAGCTGAGCAGAAGACTGCTTGCCAATAGGTATTTTTAAGTTCTGGTTAACATGAGCAAAAGTGATGTGTGCAATTTCTAGATTGTGTTAGAGTGAAATAGAGAGTCCTTCTTCCCTTTCTTGTCCTCTTCCTACTAGCTAGAATAAGATGTGATATGGGAATTCAAGCCGTTGGGTAAGACCATGACATGGAAGCTGTGAGCTGAAGATCAATAAGGTAGACACAACCTGGGTCCTCCATATGGTGGAATTGTCATAGCAGCCTTGAACTGGTAATGCTCAGACTATTTATAGACAATTGAATTAGACAGTAATAAAATTTTCTCTTTTTTAGGCCTCTGTTATAGCAGCCAAACTCATATCCTAACATAGCTCTCTGTGTATGAAGTTGATAATGGAACTAATTCCATTCAAAGCTTTGCTGCTGTAATGGCTATGTGATCTTACAAAGACCAGGCTTTGTCTCTCTGAACCTTAGTTCTTTTAGCTGGAAAGTAGAAACAATAATCATATGCACATCATGTGTTGCAAATATTAAATGAGAAGGGACATGTGAACATCATTTGTGAACTCTAAGGCACTTGAAAAATACAAAGGTTGAAAGATTAAAATGTAATTTCTGTTCTTCCTCAAACATGCTTGGCTTTTTAACATTTTATTGTCTAAAAGGCTCTGCCAATTTTCTCATTGACTTTCATTTATTTAATAAGGTCAGCAATATAATTTGTGTAATGTATATAAACTTTTTTCTTCTAGGACTTAATAAGGCTATGTTTATTTTGGATGAAAACAAATGGGGCCCCATTAATTTTTATTTGTCTTAATTAGCTTTTGTAAAATTGTTTACTAACTACAGGCTTAAAAAATGTCTAAGTGTCTATTCCTCTCAGTGATTCTGTGTAAATGAACACAGTTGCTCAATTGCAGATTCAGAATGAATAACTTGAAAAGAGAATTTGAAAGGCTGCATGTTGGGTAGGGTTAGAGGGCAAGTTACAGAAATTAGGTCTGGCTGCCCACAGAGTGTGAAAGTGGAAAATAACCAATTTTTTCACACAAAGAAGGTCGGGAGACACACTCTGTGATCCAGGAATCATGGAGACAACAAATTTTTATGTTCTCAGTGATGCATTTTGTCTTTCAGCTTTGGGTTTCTGAACTCTGGATTAAGCCACTGTTTTAAGTTCCATATTCAGAAAGTGCTAACAGCAGTTTAAAGAAAAGGGAAGAGAAGGGAGGAGGCTAGTCACTGGGCATGCCTTTCTAGGGTCCCACCATTTGGGTGGGCTCCATGGACCCAAGCAATGACTCTGTGAACCCTTCTGTTGCCTTTTTGATTATTATTCTTATCTCTCACTTTCATTTCTTCCCATTCTGCCCTCTATGGAGCCAGAGAGGTAGCAGAATAAAATCAGCATTTGAGAACCAAAGAGGTAATATTGAATTCATACATTTTTGTATCAATAGTACTTAAGTAAAGGCTTTATTAATATCTAATACCATGAAAGGGTGAATGAATATTTGGTTCCTTTGATTATCCTTTTGTTCATACTTATAAGACTCACTCTTGCAATTTTTTCATTTTTAAAAAAAGATTTTCAGGACCAGGTGAGGTAGCTCATGTTTGTAATCCTAGCACTCTGGGAGGCTGAGGTGGATGAATAGCTTCAGTTCACAAGTTTGAGACCAGCCTGAGCAAGAGCAAGATTCCATCTCTAAAAAACAAGCTGAGCACTTGTAGTCCTAGCTACTTGGAAGGCTGAGGCAAGAGGATCACTTGAGCCCAAGAGTTTGAGGTTGCTGTGAGGCACTCTACTGAGGGTGACAAAGTAAGACTATGTCTCACAAAAAATAAAAAAAATTAAAAATAATAAAGTTTTTCACTGACAATATTTTACTATGTTTCTGTATGAATTTAAAAATCATTCTTATAAGCGCCCATCTCAAATGTATAACTCAGTGATCACACAGATCTTCATTCTGTTCTTTTTGTGTTTGGCATGTACTGGGCATCTTTTGGGAGCTATTACATGTGCAAAGGGTTGTTCTTCTGGGTGAATAATAAACTGATACCTTATGTAAGTGCAATTATATTACCTTTCATGACTGGCTTGGAACAATGCTTCCAAGGTTTATCCATATGATAGCATGTGGCAGAATCTCTTTCCTTTTAAAGATTGAATATCATTGCCTTGCATGTATACACTACATTTGGTTTATCCATTCATCATTGATGAACACTTGGGTTGTTTCCGCATTTTGGCTATTGTGAACAACATTGCTATGAATGTGGGTGGACTAATACCTCTTTGAGATTGTGCTTTCAATACCTTTGGGTCTGTCTATACCAAAATGGGGGATTGCTGGATCACATGGTAATTATGTTTAACTTTTTGAGGAACCATCACACTATCTTCAACAGTGGTGACACAATTGTAAATTTTCTCCACCACAAAACTCTATTCTGTCTGTCACAACCCACGGGGTTCTCTTCTTTCTTGAAACAATAAACAAACCCAGTTGCTGCTCTTTGAGTGCCTATCATGCTGAACATGCCCCATATAAATTATATCCAGAAAGTTCTATCAGATCTGTATTATTTATATACCTATTTTAAGACGTGAAGCACTAGATTTCCAATTTCTCCATATCTTCACCAGCACTTACTGTTTTATGTTGTTTGGATAGTAGCCATCCTAAGGAGTGTAAAGTGGCTTTTCATTGTGGTTTTGATTTGCATTACTAGGACGATAAATAATTTTGAGCATTTTTTCATGAACATGTTGGCCATTTGTATATTACCTTTGAAGAAATATTTATTCAAGTACTTTGACCATTGATTATAGGAGTTTTCTGTGTATTCTTGATGTGACCCCCCTGGTCAGGTATCTGATTTGCAGGTATTTTCTCCCATTCTATAGGTTACCTTTGATATTGCTGTGTCCTTTGGTACATAAATCTTTTAGATTTGGATGTAGTCCAGTTTACCTACTTTTAATTTGTAGTCTGTGCTGCTGCTTCTTCTTCTTCTTCTTCTTCTTCTTCTTCTTCTTCTTCTTCTTCTTCTTCTTCTTCTTTCTTCTTTTTTGAAACAGAATCGCTATGTTACCCTTGATAGAGTGCCATGGTGTCATAGCTCACAGCAACCTCAAACTCTTGGGCTTAAGTGATTTTCTTGCCTCAGTCTCCCATGTAGCTGGGACTACAGGACCCACCAAAATGTCTGGCTAGTTTTTGGTTTCAGTTGTCATTGTCATTTAGCAGGCTTGGGCCAGGCTCAAACCCACCAGCTTTGGTGTATATGGCCAGCACCCTACTCACTAAGCTGTGTGTGTGGGGGGGGATTAGGGGAGGTGGCAGGGGGACGAGCCTGTTCTCTGTGCTTTTATTGTTATATCCAAAGTATCAATGCCAAATCCACTGACCTGAAGCTTTCTTGCTATGTTTTCTTCTAGGAATTTTATACTTTAGCCCATAATATTTATGTCTTCAATTCACTGTGAATTAATTTTTGTGTATGGTATTATGTTAGAGTCCAACTTCATTCTCTTACATGTGGATGTCCAGCTATCCCAGTACCTTTTGCTGAAGAGACCGTGTTTTCCCCACTGGAAGTCTTGGTACCCTTGTAAAATCATTCAACAATCCATGAGCAGGTTTATTTCTGTCTATGCCAGTACCACCCTGTTTTGAAAACAGGAAGTGTAAGACCTCTAAGTTTGTACCTTTTCAAGATTGTTTTGTTATTTGGGGTCTCTTTGCTAAATTTGCTTTAGTTTTTACCATTCTTTTGTGGAATCTTAAGTGTTTTCTTGCATATGAGATCACATCATTTGCAAGTTAGTAACTTTACACCTTTCTTTTCAATTTGAGCGTCTTTTATTTCTTTCTCTAGCCTAATTGCTCTTTCAGTTATTGGTGTCACCAGATTACATGTGTATGTATTGTGCATTCCAGAACATTAACTGAAATAGGCTTTTTTTGATCCATTAGTCTCTTAAATTATGTACAAAACAAAACAGTGCTAGCTCTTATAATTGTCCATCTGTTTACCTTTACCAGGCATCTTCGTTTCTTCGTCAAACTTTGAGTTCCTGTCTAGTGTCCTTTCTTTTCAACTGGAAGTGCTCCCTTTATTGTAGGGCAGTTCTGGTGGTACTCAGCTTTTGGTTATCTGGCAATGTCTTAATTTCTTCCTCATTTTTGAAGCACAGTTTGTTAGATATGAGATTCTTGGTTGAGAGGCCTTTTTTTTTTATTATTAACATTTCAACCTACTGACTTTTGGTCTCCAAGGTTTTTGATGACACTTTTGATGACAATTGTGTAGAGGAACTTATGATGGGAATTATCTTCCTGGCAGCTTTCTAGATGTTAATAATGGACCTTATGTATATCATATACCACAGAACACATTTGTACAATATAATGGCAGCTATATTGTAGCACATTCTGACACCAATCAGAATGTAAAGAAAAAGAAATTGAATATTTCAAGGATAGACATGATGAGGTCTTTAAAAGCCGAAAATTATTACACATTTTCAAACTATAAATGAAAATGCCACTGAAGCATAAGACAAGTTTAAATTTCTAATAAACTAATTATCATTCTTTATAACCCATGTAAATAGGAAGTACTTATTTTTCTTTAAGAGGAAAATATTCTTGCAACCAAAAAAAGAAAAAGAAAAAAAAAAACCAAAACATTGTGAGTTATCCCCAGCAGTGATTGACCCATTTCAAGTTCTTTTTCTTTTGAGTCAGAGTCTCTCTTTGCCACCCTTGGTAGAGCACCATGGTGTCACAGCTCCCAGCAACCTCAAACTCTTGGGCTCAAGTGGTTCTCTTGCCTAAGCCTCCCAAGTAGGTGGGACTACAGGTGCCTACCACAGTGCCTGGCTATTTTTAGGGACAGGATCTCACTGTTGCTCAGGCTTGTCTCAAACTCCTGAGCTCACTCACTCTACTCACCTCAGCCTCCCAGAGTGTTAGGATTATAGGCCTGAGCCACTGCACCTAGCCTCCATTTCATGTTCTAACCTCCTAAATAGCCATTGAGGCTAAAACCTATATAAGCCCCTATATTGATGTAGGTTTTTGGTACCTTACAGGCCAAGAAGCTGCTTTTGTGACCTATGGACTTTGTAGCTAAAGTATGTTTTTCTTGTTAGAATTGTCAGTGTAGTTAGTATTGTTAGTAGTGTTGCCATAGTATAGATAGTACCCTTAGCCTAGTATTATTTATTATTATAATTAGTATAATTCATATAGGTAGTATTCTTAGCCTAGTTAGTATTAGTATTGTTACCTTGGTTACTACTGTTAGTTTTCTTAGCCTAGTTAGTACAGTTTACATATATATATATTTAGGTGCCCATAATTTAGCTGTACGTGTTTACAATTGTTATAGCCTCTTAATGAATTGGACCCACTACCATTATAGTGATCTTCTTTGTCTTTTCTTACAGTTTGGTGGGTAAAGTCTATTTTGCTTGATACATGGAAGTTATCTCTGCTTTCATTCAGTTTCTGTTTTCATGGCATATAATTTTCCATTCCTTCACTCTCAGTATATGTGTATCCATAAAGCTAGACCACCATTATAGTATCAGGTGGACACTAGGTTTGACTGCAATAGTATCTCCATATTCATGGTTTCCTTTCTTGAGTTTCAGTTATGTACCATTGAGATCTGACAGCACTATATGGAAAAATCCAGAAATAAATAACCCTAGGATGTGAATCACCCCTTCATCCAGCATCTCCATTCTGTCTGTGCTATCTGTCAGTCAGTGAGGAGCCATTTCAGTTTTCAGATTGACTGTCATGGTATCTCTGTGCTTGTGTTCAGTAGCACTTATTTTACTTGGTCCCAATTCTCAAGAACAGTGATATTGGCAATTTCCATATGCCAGAGATAAACCACATAGGGCTTCCTTTAAGGGAAATGGTGAAAGTTCTACTCTTAATAAGGAAAAAGGCATATGCTGATGTTGCTAAGACCTATAGCAAGAACAAATCTATCCATAAAATTGTGAAGAAGGAAAAAGAAACATATGCCACCTTTACTGTGGCACTGCAAACTGTAAAATTCATGGCCACAGTACATGGTAAGTTCTTAAGAAGGAAAAATCATTCAATTTGTGAGGAGAGGACATGAACAGAAATATGTTCTAGTTGATAGCAATCATGTTTAAGACTATTGGTGGTTTCAGTCATTCCCTGAGGGTCTTGAAATGGATCCTCTGGAGAGAAATGGGATTACTTTGTACAAAATAATTTATGTCATACTTGAAAAGAATTCTTTGTTTAAGGTTGGTGTTAACCACACCAGAAAGACCATGTGATTCAGGGTGGGCCTTTGGTCACACTCTATCAACAAATCTGAAGACTGAGTTCAACCAGTAGGCAAACAATCAATCAACCAATCAATCAATCAGTTATGCCTACATAATTATGCCCCAGTAAAAATTCTGGGCACCAAAAAACAAAACAAACAATCAAAAGAACCCTGGGCACCAAAGCCTTGGTTGGTATGTATAAAGCACAGATATACATACAGTACATAAACAGGTATATACCATATCTGTGGTATTAAAATTGTCAAGCATGGTGGCACATATCTGTAGTTCCAGCTACAAAGGAGGATGAAGCAAGAGGATTGCTCGAAGCTATGAGTTCAAGGCTAGCTTGAGCAACATAGTAATGCCACATCTCTTTTAAAAAGTCATGAGGGGAGATTGAAGAGATTAGAAAAATTTTAAAAGGATGCAAGAGAAAAAAATGAAAAAAAAAAAAAACAAAAAAACCCCACCAAGATTGGGAAACACTGCCCAAGAAGGACATCAACCATGGTGATGGGGGTGACAGATAGAGGCCAATTGCCCCAAATGGTGAAATACAGAAAAAAGCTATTTCTGTGACTTGGGCATATTCTCAGTTTAAGTACTGGTCAGTCCTATTGTTTCTTCAGAACTCCTATCCTGTCCTGACCTCTTCCTAAGCTGTCAGAGTTACAATCTGGTTGGATAATTCTTAGCCAGAAGATATGCTTCCTACCCTCTTCAACTTGAAGTCCATTTATACATGGCCAACCCTGGCAGTCTTGCTCCCTCCTGTCCACCTCTGTTTTGCATATTATTAAAACCAAAGCATTTAAATGTCTAGGCTGAGAGAATTCTACTTCTATCCTCATTGAAATCTGTTTTGAAATTGATGGATGTGTAAAAAAAATGCAATGTAAATTAGCCCGAGAAGGACAGATTTTTCTGTAATTTTTAGAAAGGAGAAATTGTATCTGCATACAATTTGGGTTATAAAAGGAAAATGCTTATTAGTACCTTATTATGTATCTCTCAACCCAGCACCAGGAATCAAGGTGATTTGAGACAATGAATATCATCAGTGAATTCAATGTGAATGTATTTCATTGAGAAAAGGAAAAATATCTCTATTTTCACTATACTGTCTGGACTACCAGAATAAAATTTTAAAAATAGTATAGTCACTTACTGTATCATTGGGAACTCAGTTATATGTTTCTAAAACAAAAACATGAGCACCATCAGGCTAAGGAGAAAGAAACCAGTTTGGCAGCTCATTATACTTTAGAATCCAGCCATCCCTTAATGGTACCCACTACAGGCCAAGGGCTGAGGTAGTTGTCTTGTGGATTCTCTTCCCTTGCTGACCCCTTTGAATATTACAGCTCTCTTATTTTAAGGGAGTAAACAGGTTCCATCCCCAAAATGTAATGTTTGGGCTCACCACACAAAAAAAGTCCAGGAATAAATGCTTCAGGTATGGCTGGGTCTAGTGGTTCAAACAATGTGATCAGGACTCTCTCTTCTGCTTAGCTTCACTAAGGGGTTTTGTTCTTCAGGAAGACTCTTCCCTCTCAGTAACGGCTGGAAACCCAAGTCTAAACCCAGCAGTTCAGTAACTTCAGCTGCTATTAAGAGAACTTTTTCATTTCTCTCTTTTCCCAATAGTGTTTAGGGAAAGCCCCAGGACTGACTCTCTTTTAGGCAACTCATGCTTAGAGGAGTTAAGTTTGCAGATGTTATTAAATGAGTCCTTGAAGATAAGCTTCTCATGTAGATCCCCCTAACAAGCTTCCAAGGCTGTGACAGTTCTCAAACTGTGATCCTTTGACCACCTGCTTCTGAACCATCTAGAGAGACTTTGAAAAAGATTCTAGCCTGGGCAGCATAGCAAGATGCCATCTCTACTAAAAGAAAATATAAAGCAATTAGCTGGGTCTGGTGGTACAAGCCTGTGGTTCTAGCCCCTCAGGAGGTTAAAGTGGGAAGATTGAGGCTGCTGTGAGTTGTGACAGTGCAACTGTACTCCAGCCTGGGAGACAGAGGGAGACCCTGTCTCTAAATAAATAAAGAAAAAATAAAGAGGGAAATAGAAGCAGATTGTGATTCTGAGCCCTGTCCAGGAATTGTTTAGAAATCCAGAGGATTCTTGTTTCGGTTTGAGAATCACTGTCTCTA
Organism: Loris lydekkerianus; assembly: GCA_963574355.1. Lineage (NCBI taxonomy): Eukaryota > Metazoa > Chordata > Mammalia > Primates > Lorisidae > Loris > Loris lydekkerianus. The sequence goes on along the minus strand of CAUYPK010125245.1, from coordinate 25,059 downwards.
GGACCATGGAGATGTATTGCAAGGTCCCTCTGGAGGTAGATGTTCCCTGGTTCTTGACTCCCAGTGCCAAGAATGAGCACTGATATCTAACCCACAGCAATACAGAGTGACCACAAATATAATCACAATTAGGATACATTTATCATAGAACAAAAGGATACAAACCATAAGGAAAATGTATCTCAAAGAACAAATGGGTGCCTCCCCATGAGTGTAGAGGAAGCCCGGAAGTCTGCATACACACCATCTTTTATAGGCTAAATAAGCTGGATAGGTTATTACACCTTTCCCCTGGCAGGAGCGGCTGTTGCCTCCCACCTTTAGGGTAATTGACAACAGGTTGGGGCTAAATGACAAACTTCTTCATATGCTTGCCTCTTCCTTCAAACCTTCTCAAGCAACCTCATGGGGGTCAAAATTTACAATTTTAATTATATGATAATGGACCCAAGGGGCCCAAGTCAGTGAAAGGTAAATAGGAGCTCCTCACTATCTGTCCGACTTGGGAACATTTCCCACCCAGTAACTTGGTTCCTACTCCCCGCCCCCTAGCCACACCCCTTAGCCTTCCATCCTATCAAAGAGAGAAGCGGGGGCTGGGGCGGGACACCTCCTCCCAGGGCCTCAGCACTGAGGGCCTGTTCAGTGTGAGCCTGGCGGTGCCCTGTGTAGAGGGCGCTGCACACGTTCCCTTACCCCACGACAGACATGCCAGTCCACTCCATACACTGTAATTGTATGCATAGTTGGTGCATGAAACCACTTTTTCCTTCACAGTTTTTCTTTTTGGAAGGGCTGTGTTTCCTGGTTCTACCTTTAATAATGGTAAGAATCATAATAACTGTAATAATGTAACACTGCTTTCTAATTACAAAGAAACTTTTTTCTCAAGAGTTCAGGCATTTTACAGGTATTATCTCATTCATTCTCATAACCTCTGTGGGCTGCTTGTGGGTCACTAGCCTGGTCATAGTGACAAGATGACCACGCTCCACTTCTCAGTACTGGCAAGGAGAGTCTCCGGACTTCTCAGACTCTGACAGAAACTTTTAGCTATTTCTGAATAGTCTTTATCACGTAACTTTAGACATCAGTAACAAGATATAAGCACTACATGCCCCCTGCACCTAGATGGAAAAGAAACTCCTGTAGCTTTAGCACATCCTTATGATCTAGCCTTTCCGAGGACACGATGCTTTGCATCCTGCCACAGTGGAGAGCCCCCACAAGCAAAAAAATCACTCTGCTTGCTAATCGCCTGTGATTGCTACTGTGTCAGTTCGCAGAGGTTAATGTATTGGTTGGTTTTCTACAAACAAAAAAACAGTAAAGTGGCTCAAAGACCAAATCTCGCTAAGAATGTGTTTTACGTTTTTAAATGTTTACACATCAAATGGTTATACAAGTCACTAAATAATATCCTGTATTTTGCCTCTGGGATCCCAAAGTGATTATTTACTTTAAAAGTGTATTGGCCAGCCCTGGTGGCTCACGCCTGTTATCCAAGCACTCTGGGAGGCTAAGGTGGTGGATTGCTTGAGCTCAGGAGTTGGAGATCAGCCTGGAGAAGAGCAAGCCCAGTTTCTACTAAAAATAGAAAAGCTAGCTGGGCGTTGTGGCCAGTGCCTGTCATCCCAGCCACTCCACAGGCTGAGGAAGGAGGATCACTTGAGCTCAGGACTCTGAGTTTGCTATGAGCTAGCCTGGGCAACAAAGTGAGACTCTGTCTCAAAAAAACCCCCCAAACAAACAAAAAAACAACACCAAAGTTTGCTGACCCCTGCTCCAGAGGGCAGGGCTGAGACACTGGCATCTGCACTGTGGGAGGTCAGCCTGTCCCTCACCCAGGAGGCATGTGTGGCCGTCATAAGAAGTTATTAACCTGAGAGAAAAGAATACATATGGCCATGATTTGCTGTTTAATTTCTCTATATGCTTGTTTAATTCCTCAATGAGATTATCTCTTGAGTCTTAATTATACTTTTTCCAAAAAAGCTTATTCTGCATGTCTCTAATAAGGCTATACTGAGTAATATTACTTTGTTTTTTCTTGAAGTTCAGGTCTTTAGGCCATTGGACCACTGCACAATTGCTGAGATAGTCACACTTATGTATATTTTTAAATGTCTGTATTGCTTGTGTCTGGGGTGCTTTTATTAGAAAAAAGGATTAAAAGTATAGTCATGACACACCTTGAGATGTTGTTTACTAATCTCTGCAGTGGGTAAGCAATAGGAGTGGTCGTGTTGACGGAATGTTCACCTGGTATTGTGCTTTTTCTGATCTCTCAGCTTTAAAGTAGGCTGTAGCCTATGCTCCGAGAGATTTAGTATTCAGAACCTGCCTAGAGACAAAGTTTGATAAGTACCTTCAAGAAGTGGACCTAGTCACAAAGGACTATGTGAATTGTTCTGTTTCTGAGTCTGACAATGATCATTCTGGTCTCCTGGGTCCCCATGTACCCCAAGGTTACTATTTTTGTTACTTTTATTTTTCTTCTTGTTCATTTCTTTCCACTACTCAAGCTTTTGGGCAAAAAATATAGTACAATAAAATGAGAATTTGGGAACGAGGTAACATTGAATACTTTTCTTTTTTGATATCAGATTTATTTAAACGACACCGTTACAGATATTGGATACAGTGAGAGAGTGATTTTCAGCACTGATTTTTGGGTCATGTGTTGTTATGGCTACCCTAGGTAATAAATAGACTTGATCTCTGAAAATGAAGAAATAAAAGGCAAAGTCAAACACATGTTTCTGAGGAATAGTGGTTGTGTAGACTGTGTGATGTGATAGCAAATTCAGCCCTACTCCTAAACCTGGGTAGTGAACATGATAGATTCTTTTGTCTTGTCCCTGTTGTGTCACAGAGAAGAAAGGACGAGATGATATACCATTGCTGGAGGAGTGTTTAATAGTAAAAATTCATTTTATTTGACTTTGAGAGTCATGTCAGCTGTAAAAGGGATTAGGCACTTGTCATAGCACCCTGTAAACCAAGATAACATTTGATGGTAATAGATCACAGAAGACAGGCAAATTGTAAAAGTAATTACTTGGCCTGGTGCAGTGGCTCATGCCTGTAATCCTAGCATTCTGGGAGGTCGTGGTGGGTGGATTGCCTGAGCTCAGGAATTTGAGACCAGCCTGAACAAGAGTGAGATCCTTGTCTCTACTAAAAATAGAAAAACTACCCAGCTATAGTGGCCCACATCTGTAGTCCTAGCTACTTGGGAGGCTGAGGCAAGAGGATTGCTCAAACCCAGAAATTTGAGGTTGCTGTTAGGTATAATGTCACAGCACTCCACCCACATGGAGTCACCCAGGATGACAGAGTAAGACTCTGTCTCAACAACAACAAAAAAAGGTAATTACTGGAGGTAAACATTAAAAATTCAATTTGAAACTTTAAAAAGTAGCCTTTGGTATGACATCAAAAGCACAGGAAGTAAAATTTAAAAATAGATAAATTGAACTTTATGAAAATTAAGAACTTTTGAGTATCAAAGAACTCTATCTAGAGAGCCAAAAGACCATTTAAGGAATAAGGGAAAACATTTGTAAATCATATATCAGGATTAATATCCAATATATAAAGAACCTCTACAACTCTACAACAAAAATAAGCAAACCAATTCATGGCAAAGGGCTTGAACAGACAGCTTTCCAGAGAAAATATACAAATTGCTAATAAGCACTTAAATAAGATGTTCCACATCATTAGTCAATATAAAAATGTTCATTAAAACCACAGTGAGATACTACTCTATACCTACAAGCATGACTATAATATTTTGAAAACCAGGGGAAAAAGTACCATGTGAAGTGACAGTAATTAGAACCCTTGTGCACTGCTGGTAAGAATGTAAAATGGTACAGCCACTATGAAAAATGATGAAGTGGCTCCTCAAAACATCCAACATAGACTATCATGCGATGTAGCAATTCTACTCCAAGGCATGTATCCAAAAGAATTGAGCAGGTGCTCAAGCAGACCTCTGTATATCAATGTGTATGTTATTCACAATAGCCCTAATGGGGAAACAACTGAAGAGTCTATTCACAGGTGAATGGATAAACAAAATTTGGTATATACATACACTAAATTTGGCCATAGAAAGAAATGAAATCCTAATACATGCTACAGTATGAATAGATCTTGAAAACCTGGTAATGAAATAAGCCAGACACAATAGTACAAACGTAGTTTGATTAAATTTATATTCAATACGTAGAATGGCAAATTCATTGCCTGACACCACAGTACAAATATTGTATGATTTCACTTATATTTAATACCTAGAATGACAAATTCATTGGTTACTAGGAATTGTGAGTAAGGGAGAAGTTATTGGTTAAAGGGAACAGAATTTATGTTGGTGATGATGAAAAGGTTTTGGGTAAAAGTAGATGATGGTTATACAAGATTGAGAATATATTTAATGCCATTGAATGGTTAAAAAGCTAAAAATTTATGTTCTGTTAGTATGTTCAAAAACAATTTTTTTTTTTTTTTTTTTTTTTTTTTTTTTTTTTTTGAGACAGATTCTCACTCTGCTGTCCAGGTTAAGAGTGCCATCAAACTCCTTTGCTCCAGTGACCCTCCTGTCTCAGCCTCCTGAGTAGCTGGGACTAGAGGCATCTGCCATGACCCCTGCTAACTTTCCTATTTTTGGTAGAGATGGGGGTCTCGCTCTTGCTGAGGTTGTTCTCAAACTCCTGAGCTCAAGTGATGCTCCTTCTTCAGGCTCCCAGAATGCTAGAATTACATGTGAAATTTTTTTAAAATAATCTTTGATATTCAGTTTAGCGCTTGGTTTTGTCAAAGAGCCCACTTTTTAATTCTTATTTTAAGCTTTGTTCTCATCACTAGGAAAGTGGTTTTCCAACTTGAAACCGACAACAGCTGTGATTCTGCACTCCTCTCCAGGAAATGGAACCTTGTCTACAGTGATAATTTCAGCACATGTGAACTGAGCTTGTAATACATGTATTACAGAGCGGAGCTACAATTCATCTTAATGATGGTATGTGAAAGAACATCTCAGCAGGACACCTTAATGAAATGACAATCGGTTGAAGACTTAGAAGATTAAAAATACCTAAAGACTTTCAGAAGCCATATCTGTTCTCATTTGGATCCTTTAAGCGATGGAGTAAAATATCTGACAAATAACAAAAAACTTTATAGCAAATAGAGAAAAAAATCCTTTTAATAAATTTTAAAAGGTGTAGCCAATAAAGTATCTATTTGGAAATGTTAAAAATATGAACTGAATTCTCAAGTTTGATACATCATATAGGCAGCTTTCTAAAAGAAGCTTCTGTAAAAATGTGCTAAAATAGTTCCAGCTATTCCAGAGGCTGAGGCAGGAGAATTGCTCAAGCCCAGGAGTTTGAGGTGGCTGTGAGCTATGACACTATAGCACTCGACAGAGTGAGATTCTGTCTCAAAGAAAAAAAAAAAATTGTCTGAAATATTTAAACTCTCAGAAAGTACTTACAATTTTCTCTGTAAAGCTGATTGAGCTTGGTGAAGTCTTGTGTTAGATACAGTACATACATTCTTTCATTTGATCTAAGAACAGTCTTTTGGGGCAGATGGTAGCAAATCCACTACACAGAAGAGAAAACTCAGAAATGTTACTTAAATGGATTGGAACTCCTAGTGGACAGGGCTTCACTGTTATTAATGCATAATTGTCATTTAATGGCAAAAATGTGGCCTTATTGTATGTTCCATTTTAGAATGATCAGGCTGATCAATACTGTACAAAGATACATTATAGTCAGGTAAAACCTCCTTTTCTAGGTCTAATATATCCAATAACAGGCAACAAGCTTGATGACAAGAGTCCTGAATTCTTTCCCTGGCATCACCTCAATCACATTGGGTAAGTTGAGAAAACATTCCTTGCCTCAATTCCCCTCGTCCACCAAAATATCACTGGGTACCACGTATTCCAAGTGCTGTGCTAACCATTTGTTACATGCGTCTGTTCTAATTGTTTTGATCCATTTTTTTTACCTTCCTTGTGCATAGTTAGCAGACATGAAAGGTGTGATAATATCCTGTGTGAATGGTAGTTTGTCAGTATTTACTGCTAACACTAAAAACCACCATGGTGTATGATTAACCAATATTCCTTGAATTTTTTATATTAAATACATTTATCAATCTTTAAAAGTTTTAAACTAATATATTTAAAAATTAGCAGATTATTTTCACACAATAGATGAGTCATATTATCTTATATTGTGTTTTCCAATAACTTTGACTAGTGCTTGTAAATCTTTTCAAAAACTAAGGTGTTCTAATATTCATATGACCTAATATTCCTATGACTGGGTGAATTAGTGTTGAAGGCATCCTATCAAGTCTACTCTCTAAGGGCCCAAAATATAGCAAAAATACATGATTAAGTCTACTTTGAGTTTATCTTGTGCTTTTTGTAGAGACATGATTTAGTATCCAATAAAAGATCCAGAAATAAATATTAGCATATGATCATAATCTCATGAATAGGCTAGGGATTTTATCTAGAGTATAAGAGTTCATAATCCAGGTTTTAAAATATGGTCTTGTCCTACTGTGTACATTAAGACCTCTGGTTTTGCTGTACACCATGCAGACAGCATAAGTAGAAATGGCAGTCTACAATCCTTTCATTGTTCCCTGTATTAAGACAGATCCATCTGCCTGGATTTTCCCTAGCAAGTTAACCCTCAGTCTTTATGCATAAAAATTTAAAATATAACTACCATATGATCCATGTAACTACTATATGATCCAGCAAGCCTACTTCTCAAAGAATTCCAAAATAATTTAAATCAGGATCTCAAAGAGTACATCTGTACTGTACTCCTATGTTCGCTATAACACAATTCATAATGCCTAAGATGTAAAAAGAACCTAAATTCCCACCAATAGAAGAATGGATAAAGAAAATTTGATTACACCTACAATGAAATACTATTTACCTTTAAAAAGGAGGAAATTATATACTATGTGATAACATGGATGAACCCAAAGATACTGTGCTAAGTGAAATAAGCTAGTCACAGAAAGACAAACACAAGGCCGGGCACAGTGACTCACACCTGTACTCCTAGCACTCTGGGAGGCCAAGGCAGGTGGATTGCCTGAGCTTATGAGTTTGAAACCAGCCTGAGCCAGAGTGAGACCTCATTTGTAAAAATAACTGGGCATTGTGGTGGGTGCCTGTAGTCCCAGCTACTCAGGAGACTGAGGCAACAGAATCACTTGAGTGCAAGAGTTTGAGATTGCTGTGAGCTGTAACACCAGGGCACTCTACCGACGGTGACAAAGTGAGACTCTGTCAAAAAATAAAGACAAACACTAAACAATTTCACTTATATTGTTAAGTAGTTATGAACATCTCTCTTGGGAGAGGACAAGGAGGGGCCCCCAGGCTTCCATCTTGGTGCCACCCACCTTATTTTTGTCCCAAGTGATTACTCACCCCTGAGTAGGAGGAATGTCCTACCTATCTCCCAATCAGAGCTTAGCATGCCAACTGAAAAAAGATGTAGAAGACTCTCTGGTCTAACTACAGGCACAACAGAGACTTGAGGGTGACCTAGAATGGCCTTAAGACTGATTATCATGTCATTAGCTTAAATCTACATTGTGGTCCACACCCCCCACCCCATGGACTCTCTGAGACTCATGGGAGTCTACATGGGTAGAAGACTTTGATTCCAAGGTGACCTCTGAACCACAAGATAGGCCTGTCCCAGGTAATATAGGAGAAAACTAACAGCCATAACCTTTACCTCTTTGCCTTTTCTTTGTCTCAACAATGGAGCCCACTTGCTGTCTATGATGAATGTATCCTGTATTTGTAAACTTTCTTACTTTGTAAGCTTATCTTTCTCTTCCTCAATAAACTTTGTTTCATGCTTGTCTTATTTTGGAGTGTCTGGTCATTTTTTGACCAAGTGCACTCCAGTAATAAGCACTGAGGCAGTTGCCTAAAATTCCAACAATTTAGGAGACAGCTGCCTTGAAACCCAACAATATGAAGTATCTAAAACTGATAGAATCAAGGAGCAGAATGGTGGTTACCAGAGGCTGGGAGGAAGGAGACATGGACAGTTACTAATCAATGGGCATAAAGTTTCCATTAAGCAAGATGAATAAGCCCTACAGAACTGCTATGCAACATTGCACCTAGAGTCGACAGTACTGTATTATATTCTTAAAAATTAGTTAAAAGGGTAGATACCACGTTAAATGATCTTGCCACAATAAAATAAAATTTATTAAATTAAATTAAATTAATTAATTAATTAATTTTTTTGAGACAGAGTCTTACTATGTTGCCCTCTGTAGAGTGCATGATGTCACAGCTCACAGCAACCTCAAACTCTTGGGCTTAAGCGATTCTCTTGCCTCAACCTCCCAAGTAGCTGGAACTACAGATGCCTACCACAACACCTGACTATTTTTTGGTTGTAGTTGTCATTGTTGTTTCGCAGGCCAGGGTTGGGTTCAAACCCCCGCCATTTCTGGTGTGTGTGGCTAGCGCCCTAGCTGCTGAACTATAGGCACCGAGCCAATAAAATAAAATTTAAAAGCAGAACAAAGTAAAGAAATCTACAACTCTCCTTAGATGTGTCAGAGAAGTGAGGCTCCAGGGCAAACCACTACTTTAAATGCTGGAGAATCATGCAGACACATACAGAGATCAACAACCTATCAGAGCTGGAAATGCATGAGCAGAACCCTCTGTGGGAATCAGCACTGTGGTTAAGAAAACCTGAACTATAGTTGGTGAATTGCTGGAGACTCTGTATGGACAAGTCTGATAATAAATACTCCAAATCATAGGGGATTCCCTGTATTTCTATGAGTTTTACCATCAGGAGTTCTACCATATCATCATAGTAAACAGTGGAGAAAACTCCCTTCATGCTTCCAAAAGGTGTCTGGAAAAACAACTGTCTTGAAATATGCTGGAGCATTCTGTACTTCTTAACAAGTCTTGCTCCTAAGAGAAACTAATTAACCAGGGCCCAACCTGCTGCAGTGGTTCTCAACCTTCCTAATGCCATGATGTATTTTCATTGTTACAAAGGGGTCACAACCCACAGGTTGAGAACCACTGTGCTAGAGTATCATCAGAGCCTAAGTGACCTAGGATAAGAGATATACCCAAGCCCAGGCCATTCTACCCACCTGGTCCCACTTAAGATAGGGAAAAACAAGAATCAAATCTAAGATACAATACCCTTCACAATAGCAACAAAGAAAATGAATATATATCTAACTTGGAATTTATCTAACAAAGGAGTGATGATCTCTACAGAAAGAACTATTTAACACTGAAAAAAGAAATCACGGAGGATGTAACAGATAGAGAACATATCATGCTCATGGTTTGAAAGAATCAGCATTGTTAAAATGCCTACATTACACAAAGAAATCTACAGATTTAATGCAATCGCCATTAAAAGACCAACATCATACTTTGAAGATCTTGAAAAAATAGTTCTACATTTTGTATGGAACCAGAAAAAAAACCCAAATAGCCAACATGATTCTCGCATCACTTTACCTGACTTCAGCCTGGACTGTAAGTCTACAGTGATCAAAACAGCATGGTACTGGTATAAAAATAGAGACATATATCTATGGAACATAGCAGAATCTCTAGAGATGAAATGAGTCATATATTGTTATCTGATCTTTGACAAAGCAAATAAAAGCACACACTAGAGAAAAGAATTCCTATTTAATAAATGGTGCTGGGAGAACTGGTTAGCCACATGTAAAAAACTGAATTTCACCATTTACAAAAATGAACTCACAATAGATAAAATATTTAAACCTAAGACATACAACTATAAAAAACCCTAGAATAAAGTGTAAGAAAAACTTTTAATCTTATTGACCTAAGGAAAGAATTCATGAAGAAGACCCCACTGGCAATTTCTGCAACAATAACAATAAAAAAATTAATGACCTGGTCAAGTTAAAAAGCTTCTGCACAGCTAAGGACACTGTCAGCAGAGCAAAGAGACAACCTACAAAGTGGCAAAAGATATTAGCATGCCATGCATCTGACAAAGGGCTAATAACCAGAATCTACAAAGAACCCAAGCAAGTCAATATGAAAAGAGCAAATGACCCCATGAAAACTGAAAAAGAGACATGAGATTTTTGGCATGAGAACAGACAAATGGCCAGCAAACATGTGTGAAATTGCACATCATCCTTAATTATCAGAGAAATGCAAATCACAACCATTCTGAGATATCACATATCCCCAGTGAGAATGGCCCAAATTACAAGGTCCCAAAGCAAAAGATGTTGGCCTGGGTGTGGAGAGAAGGGAACACTACAGCCCTGTGAGTGGGACTACAACCTAGTACAGTATCTATGGAAAGAAATATGGAGAATCCTGGGTGGTGCCTGTGGCTCAAAGGGATAGGGCGCTGGCTCCATATACCAGAGGTGGCAGATTCAAACCCAGCCCTGGCCAAAAACTGCAAAAAAAAAGAAAGGAAGGAAAGAAAGGAAAGAAAGGAAAGAAAGAAAAGAAAGAAAAGAAAGAAAGAAATGGAGAATCCTCAAAGAATAAAACACAGACCTACCATTTGATCCTACAAGCCCATTACTAGGTATCTAACCGCAAAGAGAAAAGACATTGTACATTAAGGACATTTGAACTTGAATGTTTATAGCAGCACAATTCACAATTACAAAAATGTGTGGAAACAACCCAGGTGCCTATCAACACATGAATGGATTAATAGGCTGTGACATATGTACACCATGGAGTACTAACAACTACATGCTCACATAATAGAAATTTAAATTCAAGTAGAGGGGGAGGAGGTTGGGTAAACATCACTCAACAGGTATATTGCACACTGACTGGATGAAGGACACCACCATGACTCAGACTTTAACCTTACAAAAGCAAACTATGTAACCTAATTGTACATACCCCACCCCCCAAAAGAAGATGGAGGAAAACTAAGACATACCATGAGTAGGTCACAACCCAGAGGCACAGAGTCACTAAAAGACTAAGATCTAATCATAGGACTATAGAAACCCTCCCACCCCACCATTACAACCATATTACTAAAGGTAACCTCAGTTCTTGTGCCCAGCTATTAAGAAAAAATTACAAGACACGCTGAAAGGCAAAAAACAAAACAAAACAAAATAAACAACAACAACAACAACAACAAAACCCACAGCTTGCACAGACACAGCAAACATTAGAATCCAACTTGGATATGGCAGTGGTGTTAGAATTATCAGACTGAGAATTTAAAACAGCCATGGTTAATAGTCTAAGGGGTCTAATTTAAAAAGTAGATGACATGTAAAAGTAGGTGAGTGATGCAAGCAGAGAGGTGGAAATTCCAAGAAAAAGATCAAGAAGAAATGCTAAAGATAGAAATCACTGAACAGAGGAATGTCCAGGAGTAGAACAGACACATCTGGGGAAAAACTGTCTGAGCTGAAGGATGTGTGAATGGAAATTTCCACAATTGAAAAAAAGAGAGAAAAGTTGAAAAAATGGAATAAATATCCAAGAACTGTGGGACAACTACAACAGGTAAAGCATACATAAATCAGAAATATTAGAAGGAGAAGAAAGACAAATAAAAACAGCATATTTGAAACAATAATCACTGAGAATTTCTTAATTATGTCAGATATCAAATCACAGATCCAGGAAGCTCAGGGAACACCAAGCAGGATAGATATCAACCCCCCCCCCCAAACCTGAAAACCACAGTTACACCCAGGCATATCATTCAAACTGCAGAAAATCTAAGATAAAGAAAATAATCTTGAAAGGAGGGACAGGAAAATAAACAGCATATCTATGCAGAGGAACAGAGGTAAGAAGTTCATCACCTCTTTAAGCCAGAAGAAAGTGCAGTGAAAAATGGAAAGTGTTGGTAGAAGAAAAAGCACCACCCTAGAATTCTGTATCCTGTGAAATTATCCTGTAAAAGCAAAAAGGAAATGTTTTCTCAAACAAAAATTGAAGGAATGTATTGCCAGTAGAATTGCCTTGCAAAAAAATATTTAATGAAATTCTTCAGACAGGAGAATGGTCAGTCAGAAACTTGGATCTATGTAAAGAAAAGAAGAGCATTAGAGAAGGAATAAGTGTACATTAAAAAGAAACCACAACTTTAAAAATTCTAAATTGCTCTAACTGATAATAGTTTGTCCAAAATAATAACAGCAACAGTCTTCTCAAAGATTATAGCTTATGTGTAAGTGACATGAATGACAGCAATGTCCCAAGGGACAGGAGGGAGAAATTAGGAATATTTTGTTATGTTAAGGTATCTACTCTGAGAGGTTATTTGCAAGTGGAACTGAATGAGTGTTCATGTGTAATGCAAATTCCATGGTGACCACTTGATATACTAAGAAAGGAGAGAAAATATATAAGATAACATGCTCAATTAAAACCAATAAAGGTGAAAAAAAAAAAAAAAGGGAGGAAGACCTAATGGGAACAAAGAAAAAAAAAAGGTAATGGATGGTAAACAGTATTAATCCAACTAGAAGCTGTATCCGTAATCACCAAAACTCACAAGCAAACAAGATGTCCAGTAAGTGAATAGATAAATAAATTGAGGTACATACAGATAATGGAATATTATTCTTGCTAAAAAGGAATGTGCTACCAAGGCATGAAAAGATACGGAGGGACATTAAACGCATATTGCTAATTGAAAAGAGCTACGCTAAAAAGGTCACATACTGTGCTGTTGAATTCCAACTACAGATGTTGTGGAAAAAGCAAAACTATGGAAACAGTAAAAAGACCAGTGTTCACTAGCGGTCAGGGGAAGGCAGGATGAATAGGCAGAACATGGAGGATGGTTAAGGCAGTGAACCTACTCTGTATGATATTGTTATAGTGGAAACACGCCACTAAACATTTGTCAAAACTCACAGACCTTATAACATCAAGTGTGAGCTTTATGTAAACTATGGCGTGCAGGTGATAACAATGTCTCCATGTCGTTATCAAATTACAACAAATGTACAAGTCTGGTAGTGGGAGGGCAGGGCAAGTGGAACTCTGTACTTTCTGTTCAATTTAGCATCAAAAACTGCTCTAAAAGAAAAGTCATGGTGGCACCCGTAGCTCAGTAAGTAGGGCACTGGCCAAATACACCAGAGCTTGCTGGTTCAAAACCAGCCGGGGCTAGCTAAATAACAATGATGACTGCAACCAAAAAATAGCTGGGCATTGTGGTGGGTGCCTGTAGTCCCAGCTACCTGGGAGGCTGAGACAAGAGAATCACTCAAGTCTAAGAGTTTGAGGTGGCTGTGAGCTGTGATGCCATAGCACTCTACTGAGCATGACATGGTGAGACTCTGTCTCAAAAACAAACAAACAAATAAATAAATAAGAGAAAAGTCATCTATAAAGTAAACTTAAAATTGTGCTATGCCAACTAAGGATCCTTTGAGACAGTTGAAAGGGAATGCCACACTAGGGTAGAGTACAATCACTATGCAGTTTAGAAAAAAAAAATAATAATAATAATAAAGGACATTGGAAAGCACCCTACTCCAAAATTGCAAAGGGCTCCAAGTAATAAGAAACCCTCTGAAAAGCAAATGGTTCCTTCAGGTCCAGGACAGATGGTCAAAGCCCCTGCCTCACTAGTGGCTCCAACCCAGATATCCCCATAGAAGCTCCTGGTACAAATTGACAGTACAGAGGTAACCCAGCAAGTAAGCAAAGCTCTCTATCTAGAATAAAATCACATGGAACCCCTCTAAAGTGGAATAAGGTATTGCTGTTTGCCCTCCCCTGAATAAGGGTAGCCCTTCAGAAGCAGGCTTCAGTTCAGCCCCTCAGAAACAGTTTCTGAGAGATCCTACCTACCACCCAAAGTACTATGTTGCCTCTTTTCACAAAGATATGCAGGGTAACATTGACAGTGGAGACTATGTAACAGATAAGGGCTTGGGGAGAAAAAGGTTACAATTTTTTTTTTTCTTTTCAAAACCCTCCTACTTTTTTCTTTCTTTCTTTCTTTTTTTTTTTTTTTTAGAACTAAAACCTCCATCCCCACCTAATGCCAGTGGTGGTGGTGGTGGTGGGGGGGGCAGGGGAATATCTTTTGTTCTTTGTGCTGCAGAAGATTGCTGAAGAGCCTTGTCTAAGAAAAGACAAGATTGTCTGAACTGAAAACGGGGAAAATCTGGGCAGAGACCTCAAGATTATCTTAGCCCAAATTGGATTATGGAATTAATTAGAACCTTTAAGAGCTCTATGCTTCTGTTCAGAAGGGAAGCCATTATTTTTTTGGGATAGGAGTGTGCCAGCATCCTCACTTACTGGCAAAATAATACATTTCTCTTCTCCTAAAAAAAAAAAATAATAATTAAAATAATCTATTAAAAATTGCATATTTCACCTGTGGTGCATCTTAAAAGGGTATATGTGAAACTTAGTAAATGTAGAATGTAAATGTCTTAACACAATAACTAAGAAAATGCCAGGAAGGCTATGTTAACCAACATGATGAAAATGTGTCAAACGGTCTATAAAACCAGTGTATGGTGCCCCATGATCGCATTAATGTACACAGCTATGATTTAATTAAAAAAAAAAAAAAAAAGAATGTCTAGTTAGTGACTTTAGGAGATTTTTAAAAAGCACTCTTTTTAAAAAATGGATTTCTTTTCTTCTGCCCAAAGTTTCAACCAGTATTCCACGTCTTCCACCTCTGTTTATTTCCTAACTAATGGCACGCTATTCCTGATAGGAATGGAGTCTACTCTAGCTCTATGAACACTCTGGCCTTTCTATAGTCCATTATGAGGTGAAGCTGATCATAAGTCATAGTAATCACCCCAACTCTCAGCCCAGGCCTTCAGGGGCCCTGTTGGCTTGAAGACATGCTCCTTGTTCACTGTATCCTTTCTGTATCTTGTCACCTGCACTTACCATCCCCTTCCTTGACAGGTCCTTGGGTGCTTTTGACACCAGCATCACCTACAACTCTAAGCTAAAAATCATCCTTTCACTTCAATGGTTGGTCCTTCAACATACTCGCTAATGAGACAATATTCCAGATGCCCCAGTGACCACCAGGCAGGGGCGTTTTGACAGTACTGATCTTCTAATAGCCAATCACCAAATTGAATCATGTTTTATAAATTCTTATTCTCATGTTCTCAACTGAACATCACTTTCTTCTTTTCACTCTCTTCCTTTGGGTTACTAATGCAACAATATGTTGGTTCAATTCTGCGCCCTTGGCCTGTACTTTCTCCTTCTCTGCCCACTGCAAGTCACCATCTGTTAGGGTTAGGCCACTTTCTCTGTGCAAAGTCTCTCTATTGTGTTTTATTCACTCTTACAGCTTCACATCAATGCTCATCCACAATCCACTTTCCCAGAGCAGCAATCACAACAATAAACAAAAGCAAGTTGGTTTTTGCTCACTGACTGCACTGCTTGATGCCCACTTGATGAAGCAGAGTTTTATTCAAGAAAAAAAAAAAAAAGGCATGATGCATGTATAGAAACTTTTCTTTAAAGGGAAGTTCATAGATTTTTAATACTTCTCAAGGAGTAACCTAATCTTGAGTATAAAAGAATAGTGACCCAAAAGGAATTTGTCCTTTCAGTTTTGGTGGGACCTTACTTTATACCAACAGCATCTTTGGCAGATGATTCTGTGTTGTGGTGTGGGATGGAGCCACACCACAGCAGACTGAAAATTCCCTCAGCAGGGGCTTTCCTGACTGCCAGAGGTCTGGGAACAGAGAGAGGAATGACTTGAGAAATTCACATGCAGAATTTTCAGTGAAATAATCTGCTGAGGCTTGGAGAGATGTAGAGAGACTGATAGATACTGCCTCAAACCAAAATCTTAGGAGGATTTTATTACAATTTGGTGGCATATATATATACAGAATAAAGAAATAAAGAGTTAATAGTCTCATGACTCAACCACACAGGTGGTCTTTTGATTATGAAAAAGATCATTAGGGTGAAGGACAATAAGGCATCACATCATAGAACAATTCTTAAGGGCAGAACTAAATAGGTAATAAACATTGTTACCTTCAGAGGTGAGAGAGGAATGGTTATGGTTGTAGCCTTTGAGGGTAATTTTTAATTGCCTTCTAACTCCACTGATAGCATTTCTCCATTAAGCTACTGATTGCTACTCAGATGTTCCCAAGCAAGTTTCCTGTCTATTCTGCTGAACATTCTAACCACCCCTCTTGCCACTGTAGGTGTGCTGAGCAGCAGGAGTGAGACATTCCCACACAAGTCTTGTGGAATGTCAGCCTGCGTTATATTTCTACCCAAAAATCTTCCTATTAGAGATTCTGGGGTCTAAGGGATGTGGCACTGGAAAGCAATACATTTGCTCCTGCTTTGGAAAGCCCCTTACTTTAAATCAGTTTCTGTAGCCTTGACTAATTCAGTCTGGGACACAATCTAATTGGAGGTGTGAATGTGCAATGTTTCTTCTCATATTTTGTATCTACCTGAAATTTGACAGTTCTTGAAGTAGCCACCTGGAGAGGCAAAAGTCCTGCTTTGTCTTTGGTTTTTGAGGAGTGACAGAGAAGAATAGGTTGAGTATAAGGTTTGAACAGAAGCAGTAGATGATATTTACAAAGTATGATTTGAGATGTGTTAGGAAGGTAACACTCTCATTCGTCCGCTTGGAATTCTAATATTCGACCATTCTATCACTAAACAGTTCCTCCTTAAGTGACAGAATGCACAGGGAAGAGTCTGGTATAAGATTGGCACTAAATAGATATTCACTAATTTAAATTGAACTTGTTAAATTGAATACTTACCTTCTCATATAAGATAAGTTTTCCTACTGAGATCCAAATACTTATACCTCTGTGATTACTATTTAAAACTTCTCAAGGACTAAGTTGTAAGATTAATTTCAAGATGACAGCCTCCTTGTGTCCTAAAGAGTTCATAAAAATCAGCCATTTGGAGTGTTTCCCTGAGGCCACAGGTCCTCTGATAGTCTACTGGACTCAGTGTCTTACTTTTTCAGATTTGAAATTCTGCTATTGACTAAGTCGGACCCCTCAAAATTCTTATGGTGAAGCCCCAACACACAATGCAATGGTATCTAAAATGGAGCCTTTGAGAAATAATTAAGTTTGGATGAGGTCACTTGGTTGGGGCTTTGTGATGAGATTAGAGCCTCTTACAATAGAGACACCAAAGAGCTTGCTTCCTCTTCCTCTCACTGCCCATGTCCCCTCCTCCCCACCCCCACCCCCACACACAGAAGAAAGGTCATTTGAGGACATCTGCAATCCCAGGAGAGATGCCTCACTAGTCATTGGCTCTGTGTCTTTAATCTTAGACTTCCAATCTCTAGAAACGTGAAAAATAAATCCTGACTGTGTAAACCACCCAGTCAATGGCATATTGTTATGTCAGCCTGAGCTGAGTAAGAGAGGAAAACCCCATATAAGCATCTGAACTAGAAGATCTGAATCTGCGTAAATATTCCCTTATTTCACTCCATAAATTCCCTCTCCTTCCCCTTTCTTAAACAGGGTCCAGGAAGGGTCTACTACAGTGACTACTCAAGTTGATAAACAAGTAACCCTGCTAAGCCCATGGAGTTAATAGCACAAATGTGAAATAAAACCTCTAGGTCAGGAGTTGAGGGAGTGAAGAGAGCTAGAGTTCCCCAGGTTTGTCTGTCAGTAGAGAATGTTGAGATGGCTTAGAGGTACAGAGAAAACAAGCTCCCATGGGGGGCTGGAACCAGAGAGGAGATTCTAGGGGTGTATCCCAGAATCCCACAGAAAAATCTCTTCACATATCCACTGTGTTAGGTTAAAATCACTCACTCAACAAAATAGAGGTACAGTTTTATTTTCCAAAAAATTACAAGGTTTTTTTTTAATTACAAAATATTATGCATAATTATTGTCAAAATCCAAACAAAGCAGAGAATCACAGAGGTTGTCAGCTCAAATTCCACTCATGAGAGATAGCTACTGTTTACATTTCAGTGGTCATCCTTCCAGAAGATCTCACAGGAGATATCTTAGCCTTTTTAAGATTTATCTCATCTCTGTTCATAATTGCTTGTGAATATAATGTGTTCTAAATATTTATTTTATGTAATTGGTGTTTCCGAATTTGTGAGTTGTCACAATCTTATATATATATATATTTTTCAGAACATCTCTACTGGATATTCTATACTGTCTGGATCTAATACAAAATAATAATAATAATAAATATAATACTGAGTGGATTGTGTCATGGGCTTCCATAAAAGCACATTATCACTCATCTTTACAATGATTCTGCATGGTAAGAATTATCTCATTTTTATAAACGAGAGAACTGACATTTTTCAATAAATGATTTGCCTAAGGCTACTCGATTCATATATGAAGAGAAGAGAAACTGCCATTATTAAAACCCTACTGTATACTTGTTTCAAATACATTTTTATTCCACATAATCCTCATATTAACCCTGTGAGATAGGTATCATCGCTAATATATAGGTAAAGAAATAGGTTTAAAGAGTTTCCCATTCATTCCCTTTGTTCTCTAGCACATACAGCAGAGTGCCAGGCACACAGCAGGTATGAGTGAACAAACACGTGAATAACAACTAATTATTATGAATAACAACTAATTATGGACGTCTACATAGATACAAAATAATCATGTGATTGTCTCAACAGACTTCTTATTTGGGTCCAACTTATAGATGTCTTTCAAAAAGAAAATTCCTACATTTTCAGGTCAGAAAAACAAAAGAAAAATTAAAAATACAAGTGATCACGTCCAGTCAAGGTCCATCATCTCTCTGAAAACAGTCTCCTTGGGAAAGAGTTTTGGCAGCACCATGTTGATGGTGGCGGTAGGATATACATAGTAAATATATTACATTAGTACATATTTTCCTCTCAAATTGAATCTTAAAACAATTACATATTATTTCAAAATTTCAAAATGTTTTATCATGGCTTCATGATCTGCAAAATAAATAAAGACTAATGTTTAAAAGAAGATAAATAAGACAAATAATTGCAAGGCCAAATATGTGTCACTTCTAGATTAAATTTGCAAATCTATTCATTTAGTATGCTCAGTTGGGAAGATGGAGACACAGAGTTAGTCCCCTAAGTGACCTTTTCCTGAGAAATAATTAATTGGCATGTGCTGTGCTTTGTTAAAGAAAGCAAACACCCTTCATGAATATGAATTTAATGCCTTTTGAAGCAAATAGATCTAGGTATTTTTAAAATCCCTTCTCTTTTCTTTTTGGACTCTGCAGTTTTGAAAAATGTAGCACAATTTTATATCATCTACATAAGTTTTCACAATCAAATAAAAATCTCCTGGAACTGCCTTCTATGCACTGGTTTCCTTGAATGGTTACTGGAGATGTGACACATAAGCAAGGGCTCAGAGTGTGTCGGGAAACAAGCAAGATGTGAGGGACATTAGACTCGCCACCCCCACTCATAAAAGCCAGAGACTGCTTTGGGCAAAACTAGATATTTAGGGCCTGCTGTAGATAGAAATCTAAAGTGACACAATGCTGATATTTAATGTAGAACATGAATGTCTAGGTGTGCTATTCCTTCCCTGTCCTCTTTACCTTCTCTTCCTCAGAAACAAAATGCAAAACCTAAAAATCTGGGCCACGTATGTTTAGGAGCCTATGGTGGTAAACACAACACAGCCTATGATGAAAACCCCCACTCTTAAATTCTGTGTGTGCACATGTGTTATTACTTCGGATACTTGGAAGAGTTGTTCTGGAAACATAATGGAAAACCTCTTGTTATGCAAGAACTTTTAAAGCTGAAGAAATCTACAAATACAACTTTTAACTTATCTGGCAAAAAGCCTTAGGTGGGAAACAGAAGAAGAGAGGAAAGAGGGAGAGGGAGGCAGGGGAGCAAGAAGGGAAGAGAGAGAAAGGGAAGAAAATTAATCTTCATGGAGTTTATTATGTAAGGCAAAATGTGCAGGAGTTGTTATTTGCCCAAAGTATTCAAGACAAATGAATACACCTCTTAATGAAGAAGGGGAGATGTTTGAGGGAAGGAATGGGGGGATAGGGCAGAGAGAGAAAGAGAATGACCCTGTCTATTTTGAAGTTAATCGGTATCCATGGAGATGTATTTCTCCAAAATAATAAAATGGATTAATCAGAATCTAAGGGAGAAAAGAGGGCAGCCATTTTATCCCCCCCATTCAGATGAAATATCCATAACGTTAGAAAGGGCCTCTGGCAAGTAGCCACCGGAGGAGCACCTGGAAGATTAAAGCTGTGGCCATAACATTAACAAAGTACAGACCACACTGAATTAATGAGCACTGGAGATAGACATTCAGTGGAATCTTAATTTATTTTCCTTTTCTAGCTCATCCTTTAAGAAAATGACAGTGTCTTCTTATCGATTTTACACTCAGAGATCAATCAGAATTGCCCTGACTCAGACAAAATTTACAGCAGTCTCTGACACTGCCTGGAGCATGTGGGCCCAAACAGACATTACAAGGAAGCAATAGATCATGTTTGTATGTAGAGCTTGACATGCTTAAAAATAAGCTAATCTGTAGTGGAATTTCCTTCTTTTTGACAAGTTGCTCTGCCCAGCTCTTCGGCCCCTTGTTATGAATTTCTCTCTCAGCCCCACTATTAATTATAACATGCGAAAAGGATTCATGTATTTAGGCCCTGAGGGAGGTCATCTGATCTGCGGTTTTAGATAAAATATAAACTAACAGATCACTCCTACTTAAACAATGTGAAATGTCACTCTGAGGCACTCCATAAAAAAAAAAGCTAGAGGTGTTCCGTCAAGAGCTATGATCAATTCTGACAACCCAACAATATCAGGGCTAAATGATGGGCCTGTACATTCCTAAACAGCCCCCAGTGGAAATTGCTATATCCGGAAGCTCTTTTGTGCAAGTAACTAGCTGTATTAAATGCAATAATTACAGAAAAGACACTGACTGTGGCGCTCAGGCAGTTGTTGGCTCAGCTGACTTGTTCCCACACCACCATTTATCTTGTAAGTGGGGCTGTATGTGCCCTGCCTTGACACATTGGAGAGAAAGTCTGTGGAGCTCCCTTCCAAGCCTGCAAGGGGCTCTGGCTCACAGTATGCCAGTGGAGAGAATTATTTTGTGAGTCATTTGTTCAACAGGGACAGAAGAAAAACATGAAAACAGTTGCTCAGGGGAAATGGATTTTGAGTGTGGATCCCGCTAGAATGGAGCTGACTCTGCCAACAGCACAGCTCCAGGAGAAGCCCTCACCGGACGGATGAAGGACTTGTTTCCAGCCATGGCATTTGGTATCTAAACCTCCAGCAGATGCAGGCACTGGATAAAAGATAGCGAACAGGTCTAGTGGCCCAGTGATACATCTTCCTTCTTCCTGATTGTAAAAAGACGATTTTGCTCTATGTGGCTACCTAGAGGGAAATACGTGGGTCATTATAAAAATTTTGAGATACACAGAATCAAGAAACATAAAATCTGCACAGATGGAAATAAATGAAGTCCTCCCAGCAACATGGATTAGCCAAGCCAGGTGAAACTTGCACGGGTGAGTCAGAAAGGACGCTGTTGATTGTGTTTCTTGGAAGTGAAAAAATGGATAATAATACAATCTGTTTCAAAACTTTCTTAGTGACCTATGTAAAAGGTCAGAAGAGAAGCAGGTAGGTATCAGATATTATCTTAAAGAAAGTGATTTGGAGCAGTTTGGGAGACCTGTCTGGAATAGTGGATTGACTCATGCGGACCATTTTACAAAAGAATTGAAACTAACTTAAGAATGCCTGTGGAGAATAACAGGACAGTAGAGGGGAGAAGGTCACAATGCCTGGAGTTTTATTCTTAAAGTAATTTTTAAAAAATCTATCCATCAGAACATATTCTTTGAAATATCTGTGTTGTTAAAAAGGTAGGTGCACAAAAGTCTTCTCTAACTTTCTGTAAAAGAAAACACCAATTTGTGGTGGGTCAGGATGTCTAAGGGATAGGCTTCCCCCCACTACAAACACTATAAAACGCTAACCTGTGGACCCTGATACTTTATTTTACCAACAGATAATAAATATTCATAAAATCATATTGAACAGCAGCAAATGTAATTTAAAACTATTTACTGAAAAGTTCCTCTGTGCCGGGCTCTGATAGACTCTGGAAATACAGATGAAGGTATTATGACCACTTCCCAAGTTGAATCTCATGGGAGAAAGAGACATGTCAGTAATGTCAACAATTATCTTAAAATACAGTGTGATTAATGCTCCTATGAGAGTGCCATGCTATAGAAACACAATGGAAAAGAGTCAAAACTGCTAGGAGAAGAAAGAGGCTTTCTACCAAAGTAACAATGAGAGAATAACATTGCACTTGAACCTTGCAGAACAATCAGAAATTTTCCAGAGTGACCTGGATCAAATAAAAGAAAAGGCATTCCCACTAGTGAGACGAGCATGAACAAAGGCAGGTGTGGAGGTGTGATGGGGTGCTGGGGCCCTGAGATGCTAAGTAACGAGGCATGGTAGGGGACAGAGGAGTGGCCAGCAAACTCATGAAAAAATGCTCATTGTCCCTAATTATAGCAATGCAAATAAAAACCACTTTGCGATATCACTTGGCCCTAGTGAGAATGGCCCACATCACAAGGTCTCAAAGCAACAGATGCTGGTGTGCACACCAGGAGAAGGAAACACTCATGTGCTGTTGGCGGGACTGCAAACTAGTACAGCCTTTATAGAAAGAAGTGTGGAACTAAGAAGAACTAAAAGCAGACCTTCCATTTCAACCAGCAATCCCATTACTAGGTATCTACCTGAAAGAAAAAAAGACATTTTACCACAAGAGCATATGCCCTTGAATGTTTATAGCAGCCCAATAGCCCAAGTGCCCTTTAACACATGAATAGATTAATAAACTGTGGTATATGTATACCATGGAATACTATTAATAAACTGTCCATGGAATAGATCAATAAACTGTGGCATATGTATACCATGGAATACTATTAATAAACTGTCCATGGAGTAGATCAATAAACTGTGGCATATGTATACCATGGAATACTATTAATAAACTGTCCATGGAATAGATCAATAAACTGTGGCATATGTATACCATGGAATACTATTAATAAACTGTCCATGGAATAGATCAATAAACTGTGGCATATGTATACCATGGAATACTATTCAGCCATAAAAAGAGGGAGATTTTGTATCTTTTGTTACAAGCTGGATGAATTTGGAGAACACTCTCCTAAGTATCACAAGAATGGAAAATCAAGCATCCTATGTTCTCAATACTAAGCTGAAACTTGTAGATTGACACCAATGTGCACTCATAAAAGAAAAACTCAGTTAAATCCAAAGAGGGAGGGAGAGGGTGTTTGGTAAGTTCCCACCTAATGGGTTAAATGTAGGGGTATATGGCACACATCCTGGTTGCAGGTCACAACTACAACTTAGGCTTTTCCTTACAAATGCAACCAATATAACCTAATTGTATGCACCCTCATGCTAAACCAAAATAAATATTAAAAAAAAAAAAAAAAAAAAGAAAGAAAGGTGGATGGTAGAGAAGCAGAATTGAGGCCAACGTCAGTTCCTGGGACTCATAAGACATAGGCAATAGGAAGACCCTGTGTGTGTATGTGTGTGTGTGTGTATGTGTGTGTGCGTGTGAGGAGTTTAGCATGATTGTTTCTGGAGTGCCAACTCTGTCAAAAGGTGGATGGCCCATTAGGTAACTGGATGCAGAGAGGCAGTGAGGACATGGTGGTGGTTGTCCAGGCAAGGGATGATTGAGCATCCATCTTCTCGTAAGTTTGCTACATTTATATGTCCCCCAAGTGCCTTTTCTCTATCAGGGCAGATTCATTTCTCTGGCTCAAAAATTTTATAAATATCCATTTTCTCCCTACAAGTAATTTTGTTGTGGTTATAAGGATAACAGACCCTAGATCTTTGGGAGAGGGAATGAGCATAGTGATTGAGGACCCAGTCTGTGGATCACAACGATTTCATTCAACACTTAGTTCCCCCTCAGTAGTGGTGTGACTTGCACAAGTGGCTTCCTTTAATGTTCTGTGCATTGTTCATGATCATAATGGCACCTATCCTGTAGTCTTGTGAGGATTAAATTAGTTAACACATTATGTGCTCAGACTAGTGCCTAAACGGCCAGATCTCTTATATTAAATGTGAAGAAGCATTTCAAAACTAGCATAATGAAAAATCACCTAGCTCTAAATATTATTTAGATTTAAATACTATATTATGATCACACATGTGATTTCAGGAAGATTTTTTAATTACTCCAAATATTTTCTTTCTTATGATGGAAACTCTGATGCTTAGCTAGTATCTTCAATAGATCTAAATATCCTGATGGAAGGCCTGGTGCAGTGGCTCATGCCTGTAATCCTAGCACTCTGGGAGGCTGAGGCTGGTGGATTACTTGAGCTCAGGAGTTCGAGACAAGCCTGAACAAGAGTGAGACCCCGTCTATTTGCTTGTAGTCTCAGGAAATTGGGAGGCTGAGACAAGAAGATTGTTCAGGCTTAAGAGTTTGAGGTTGCTATGAGCTATGATGCCAAGGTATTCTGTCTCAAAAACAAACTGTGGTATATGCATACCATGAAGTACTATTCAGCCATTAAAAAAGATGGAGACTTCATACCTTTTACATTTACCTAGACGAAGCTGAAATACATTCTTCTTAGTTAGGTATTGCAAGAATGGGGAAAAAAAATGCCCAATTTACTCCATATGAATATGAAATCAATATGTAAACAATTATATGCTCATATGAACAGTAAAACACAAATACAGTCCAGTATAGGCCGGGGAAGGAGGGAGAGGGAAGCGGGGGGGGGGGGGGGGTGGTGGATTATTGGCAGAAGGAGAGATGGCATTAGGTGGGATAACAACTAATGTGCATATTGTGAGGGTGTATAAAATTCCCCCGGGAGGAACACAT
>CAUYPK010125242.1:0-35809 GCA_963574355.1 Loris lydekkerianus | reverse complement strand
AGGGTACATGTGAAACTTAGTAAATGTAGAATATAAATATCTTAACACAATAACTAAGAAAATGCCAGGAAGGCTATGTTACCCAGTGTGATGAAAATGTGTCAAACTGTTTATAAAACCAGTGTATGGTGCCCCATGATCATATTGATGTACACAGCTATGATTTAATATTAATTAAAAAAAAGTGACAAAACAAAGAAAGACTGGCTTTTGAGAAACCATTGAACAATCAAATTTAGTAGAAACTTGCTCATTGTTTCTGCAGAAGCAGAGATGTAGGTCAGCAGTCATTTATTTAAGAAATCAAATTTAGTAGAAACTTGCTCGTTTCTGCAGAAGCAGAGATCTAGGTTAGCAGTCATTATTTAACATTTACTCTGTGTCTAGCATTATTCTAGGTTTTGGAGACACACATAAACTGTCCTTATCTTTAATACAAAGAGTGATAAGATGTGATTCTTAGCTTATAGTAAAGTAGAGGAAATATATAAACAAAAAATATTACAGCTTGATAAACAGAAGGTGCAGTTGTAATGACTCTGCGTAGAATCCAGGGGAGGAGGGATAGTGCCACCTCGATGGGTCAGGCAGTACTCTAGCAAGGAGGTAAGAGTGGAATGGAAATGCCAGTGAACACGAACTTAGAAAATTGATCCCTACAATAACTCTACTTGGGCACTATTTTTACTCCCATTTCATAGATGAGAAACTGAGATAGATAGAGTTTAAGTACTTGCCAAGTTCATGTCCCTAGTTACAGGAAGAAGCCGTGCAGTCCAGCTGTGGAGTCTGCATTGTTGTTGGTTTTTTTTTTTTTTGCAGTTTTTGGCCAGGGCTGGGTTTGAACCCGCCACCTCCAGTATATGGGGCCAGCGCCCTACTCCTTTGAGCCACAGGTGCTGCTCGAGCCTGCATTCTTTAACCATATGCAGCCATATTAACTTTCCCAAATTAAATTGTTCCTTACGGTTTTATGAGAGGATTAAATGATGAATATACATGAAAACACAAAATATGTATGTATATGTGGTGGTTCCCTGTAGTAAACACTCAGCAGATGGTCACTCTTCTCCCTTCAGGTTATATGTGCAGCACCCAAGCCCCAGAAGGGTTGGTCTTTGCATTTGCTCTCATTACTACAGAGGGATTCTCTCTCTCACAAAGCTCCAGATCCCCTTTCCTCTTGCCTTCTTGAGCGTATTATTCCTTAGGTTGTATATTCTTTATTTTGGTGTCTCTTAGTCCTTTCTCTATACTGGATCGTTACCCTTGTATACAATGTGCTCTGGTATTTCACATCTTAAAATATCCTTCCTTTAATATCACACCCTTCTCCAGCTTCAGAATTATCCTCTGGTCCTCTTGACAACCATAGCTTTTGAAAGATTCTGTGTCTTTCCTCCCAGTTATTCTTATATTGGTTACTCTAATATTTTATTAACTAAACACAACCTGACTTCCATCTATATCTATCCTCCTGCGCGGTATATGAAGACCGAATGTCTCCCTCCTCTCCCCTCCTCACGGGTGTACATCTCTCTGTGCTTTATTGTGCGTTGTCTTATTACTTCATGAAATAGGCAGTGCAATGCACAAACTGCACTTTACTGAGGCTCGTGGTGGATAAGTGTTTGTCTTTGAGGGCCTGAACTTAATTTCATTTCCCATATGAATACATATTTTCACTGGGTTTGAAATTCTAGATTGATAACTATTTTCCATCAGAATATTAAAGGTGTCATTTCACTGTTTTCTGGTGTGGGGTATTGCTTGTGAGAACTTGACTGTTGGTCTGACTGCTGTTTCTTCATTGGATGTCAGTCTTTCCTCCATTGCTGTATTTTGAGATCTCTTTTTTTTCTTTGTGGTACTTGTTAGTTTGACTCTCATGCAATTTACCAAGGTATTCTTTTTAGTTACTTATTTTTTATTTTGTTCATTTATTTATTTTGAGACAGAGTCTGACTCTGTGCTCTAGGTAGAGTGCTGTGGTGTCATAGCTCACAGCAGCCTCAGGCGAGTCTCTTGTCTCAGCCTCCCAAGAAGCTGGAACTACAGGTGCCTGCCACAACGCCCAGCTAGTTTTTCTATTTTTAGTAGAGACAAAGTCTCACCCTCGCTCGTGTCTTAAAATCTTGAGCTCAAGCAATCCACCTGGCTTGGCCTCCCAGAGTGCTGGGATTACAGGCGTGAGCCACTGCACCCAGCCTTTTTATTTATTTTGCTTCAGATTCTTTGGGCTTCTTCTGAATGTAAGAATTAATGTCATGCATCAATTCTGGAAATTTCTCAATCATTGTCTTTCTGAATAGTGTCTCTTCCCCTTAATGTCTTTTTCTGGAACTTTGAATACACGTGGACTGCCTTGTTCTATCTTCTATGTCCCTTAATCCCTTTCATTGTTTTTTCGTATTTTCCATCTTGTCTCCTTGTGCTGCATTGTGATAACTTTTTCCACATCTAACGTGTAGTTCACTGGCATTTTTCTATTTGCATCTGATGTGCTGTTTAACTTACTCATTTGAGTTTTTAAATTTGTTACTGAATTTTTCATTTATATAAATTGTTTGCTTCTCTTTTGACTCTTTAGTCATTTTTAAATTGTTGCATGTTCTATTTTCTCTCCCCAGTTTGTTTAATGGTAATTTGTATTCTGTATCTCATATCGACATCTGATTCTGCTGGCTTTTACTCACTTGTTTGGTGTATATATGAATGTGTATAGAAATATATTTATACTTACTTGTTATTCTTAGAATTTAATGTAGGGGAATTTTTTTGAAATTTGAAAGCTTTTTCTTTTACAAAGGATTTACCGTATATACTCAAGTATAAGCCGAGTTTTTTCCGGCACAAATTTGTGCTCGGCTTATTCTTGAGTATATACGGTACTTTTATTTCTTATAGGGGCCTGGAAGCACTAAAATCTGGGACTAGTGTAGGATAAATTCTTAGCTTAAAGCTGTTCAGACCACTAAGTCAATGTAAATTTGAGCAGTAAAGTAATATGAAAGCAATTCTGTGGTTACAGATTCTTGGTGAATTTCTTTCTCCCCTCCATCCAGCACCAAAATCTGTATAGGAAGGCTTTTTTATTTTCCCTTTCTGCAGATAAATTTATTTCAGCTCTCCTTGTGCTGAGGATTTGGCCTCAGTAAACTCTTTTTGAGTTTCCCTGTCCCTCCTTGGGTTTATTTCCTTTTTCTCCTGCAAATGGAAGTTTAAGGTCACCAGGGTTCCTCAGATGCTGGTGGAGTGAAAGCTGGCTTCAGAATCCATCTGCCTCGCAGGATTCCTGCTTTCTTTCTTTTCTAAATTCTCAATGCTTTGTCGCCAACTTAGCTATAGGTTATAAAAGATTTTTTTTAATGTTTTTATCCAGTAATTTTAGTTATTTTTATCTGGAGAGCTGTTCAGGGTAACTAGACTGAAGTTCCCATTAACTCTTCAGAGTATTTCATTCTGCCTTCTTTTTCCACCATTCCACTCTCGTTAGGACACCGATACCCTCAAGTTTCCAGATTGGAAGGAAATGTCTTCTGACCCCAGTGCCAGCACTGGTCACAATTGCTCTCTCTTTGGAACTGCCTCCTCACTGCTGTCAGGAGACGACACCGGGCCTTGCATTTCTGCTGTGATTCATCTGTTGACTGCTTCACCTCTACCCAGTTTGACCCAGGGCTTCTGTCTCTTTATTCACTACACTTACTCTAAGAAATATGTTCCATTCTCATAGTTTTGATGCCATCCATCTTTATACTAATGGTCCTCCAACTTGAGTCTCTGTGGCACAGACCTCTTCGTTTGACCACACCAAACGAGTTCACTGGCTCCTTTTGGTTGCCACACAGAGTTCTCACACTTAGTGTGTCTAAAATGGAGCTTCATTTTGCCTCCATTGTCTTCATTCTCCTTTCTCATCCCTTAGTTCTTAAAACATTTTAAGAACATCTCAGAGAGGTCTTTCATGACCACTGCCCTGAGTAGAGAAGGCTTCTTCTGTTTTTCTTTTGAGGGTCTTGTGATTTTCCTTCTGTGGGACTTAACACAACGTGAATTATGTTATGCGTGTGCTGACTTACTTGGGTTCTGTTGACCCTGCTAAAGTAGGAGCTCTGTGAAAGCAGGTTCCTCATCTCTTCTTAATTGCTTTTCTATATCCAACCTCTGGAAGAGTATACAGTCTCTAGAACAGTGAGTACTCAGAAAAGGAAAGAAAGGAGGAGAAAGAGCTTAGTTAAGGACATTCATTAATGATAAAGCTGAGACTAAAATTTTAATCTCTTGATTCTTGATTAACTGGTTTTTAGGTTAATAATTTTTAATTTCTAAAGTGGAACTTAGAAAATTTAACTTACTTTATCCTGTACCTTGGAGAGCTTAAACTATTGATCTTAGCTACCCCCAAATGCATAAATGTTCCACATTTTGACAATGCCATCAGAATACAGACTTATACACTCCCCAAATAGTATAAATACAATAATATCAGGAAACATTTATAAAACAACCTTTTAAGATAACTTTTACATTCTGACTTTTTTTTTTTTCTCTAGATTTTCAGTTCAGGTCAGAAAAATGAAAGGGTTAGCAGGGAAGTTTCATATTGCCATCTCAATTTTGTTTTTGTTTTTTTCTCACAGGAACCTCATGGATGGGTTGTGGATTTGGTGAATAAGGTATATAACTTTGATATTGACATGTCATATATAGTATATTTTCCATTTCCTAATGAGATTTCCCAGAGTTTGTTATTTTCAGCAAATGACAGTTATAGATAGTAATCAAAATTTTTTTAAGCAGATAGGTTTCATAGTTGCTTCCCTTTTGTGTATGTACAATGTATGCAGATTCATGTCAGTGTTTGGACTTTGCACACATCTCCTGCTGTATATCATATGAGCATTAGAGTGATCTTTGCATATTCTCCTGAGATCAATATTATAGAGCACAGTGAGAGAGTAGAATGTTAGCCTCAGTTCCTTCATTAAATTTTTAAAATTAATTTGTGCCCTTTTTCTTCTCAGTTTGGAGAATTAGGTGGATTTGCAGCAATCCAAGCCAAGCTCCATTCAGAAGACATAGAACTTGGGGTAAGTTCAACCACTGTGTGTTCCCATGTGGAGCTTCACATTGTTGGGGTTGACATACGACCAGGGGACACAGTTTGGACCCATGAAGTTAAATGTTAAATTAAAAATTAATCTTCAGAGTATCAGATTTCATGGTTCTGATAACCAGAGAAATATTTACTCCTAATCCTAACCAAATTTCCATGTAGAATGTTTGTGTGGTTTTGCTTGTTTATTTTTAAGAGATGGGGTCTTATTCTTCTGCTCAGGCTGGAGTGCATTGGCACAATCACAGCTCACCGTAACTTCCAACTCCCAGGCTCAAGTGATCCTCCTGTATCAGCCTCCCAAGTACCTGGGACAACAGATGACCATCACCAGGACTGGCTAACTTTAAAATTTTTTGTATAGGCAGAGTCTCACCATGTTGCCCAGGCTGGTCTTAAACTCATGGCCTCAAGGGATTCTCCCAACTAGGCCTCTCAGAGTGCCAGGAATGTATGTATGAGCCATCCGGCCCAGCTGGTGTTATACCTCACTATTTTTCCTTTGCCCTTGGTATATTTCTGTTAATTTGTGATGGTTAAATGAGGTTATCTTACTACTTAAAGACAGTTGCTGTATGTAGCAAGTATATATTTCACAACAGTTTTACGACTCAGTTAAATGATTAAATAAATTTGAATTTAATTTATAGTGTCAGGTACAAATAAAAATTAGCAAGGTTGTTTATAGGCTTTTTGGTATTAGAGAAACTTGTAAGTACAGAGGGCTGTAACTTGGGAACCTTCTACTTCAGTTTTTATATCAACTTTATTTTCATGTCAACTTAATTTTCTCAAAACATTTTACCTGTGGTGAGGAGAATACCTAATCTTTACTTTTTCACATACTGCTGATCTGTTTGTAGCTGGGAGTACTTTATTTTTTTTCTCTAGTTAATAAGTTGAAAACTATTTATTATGTTCTTAATGTACAATTGTATTGTTTAGGATGTATCGAGATGATAAAGGCCATCAGAGAGATGCAAGGCTGAGACTCTTTTAGCACACTATGAAACACTGTGTTAACTACTGTACTCTGATCTCTGCAGAACATTATGCAATAAAATAATATACCTAAGCTCTGCAAATTGTGCTTACGGTAGTGGTTCTTTCTCTGGGACCATGGCTTACCGACTCCCTCGGTCCCTCTGGATGAAGGAAATGCCAGTGGTGAGGAGAGAGACTGATGGTGTGGTGATAGACCAACCCTTTCTTGCCACCCAGAGTTTATCCTGAAGATCAGATGTCTGCAGATGTTGCTGACACTGATCCAGAAGCCTCTCTTCCTTCCCTGGAAGTTATTTAGGTTGTTGGCCTGTCCTTTTGATCCCCATTGAATAGATTGAATATGTTGGAAATGACTTTATTGA
Source organism: Loris lydekkerianus (assembly GCA_963574355.1). NCBI lineage: Eukaryota > Metazoa > Chordata > Mammalia > Primates > Lorisidae > Loris > Loris lydekkerianus. The sequence goes on along the minus strand of CAUYPK010125242.1, from coordinate 29,323 downwards.
TGTGAAATATGATATGTAGCAATTTTAAAAGCAAAACAAAAGAAAATAGTCCTCTCCAAAGTTTTATTCAGCTTACTTGTTTCTCAAGAACCAGTTGTTGTGGATGGTATCTGAAATAAACTTTATTTTTAAAAAAATGTTAAAACACTAATTTCCTATAGAGTCACATCATTAAAGACAGAAACAGAACAAAACAACAAATTAGACCAGCCTGAAATTTGTACTCTACTTGGATGAAAATTGGCCTAGGATAGATTGACTCATAGAAATCTGGGCTTACCCCTCAGTATTACCAACTGTCCTGAGATTAAAGATTCCTTAAAGATTTTCCCCTTAGGTCAGACCATTTTTCAGAACAAATGGTGTTTGCTATAGTTGATGTACAATTATATTGGTTAGGTTGTATTGAGGAGATAGTAAAGCCACAGCATCAGAGAAATCTAAAGATGGAGATGGTTTTAGTCAACAAAGTATAATTAAAATTCCTGTTAAGTGCCTGATTTCTGACTAGTTAAGAAGGTAGCTTTCTCCCAAAATAAATTTAGGCCATGCTTTAAGACTAAGTACAAATCACATATTTTTGAATTTGAAAAATACGGGGAAGAAAATACCACTCATAATCCGACCAGTTAAAAATACCTATTCAATAGTAAGAAATGAAAGTTGCCTGTCCTTCCACCCTGTCTGATACATGTGCCTACCTCTGAGGTAATGGCATCTTTAAAAATACTGATAGTGGCGTGGCGCCTGTAGCTCAGTGGGCCGGGCGCCGGTCCCATATACCGAGGGTGGCGGGTTCAAAACCCAGCCTCGGCCAAACTGCAACAAAAATAGCAGGGTATTGTGGCGGGCGCCTGTAGTACCAGCTACTCGGGAGGCTGAGGCAAGGGAATCGCTTAAGCCCAGGAGTTGGAGGTTGCTGTGAGCCGTGTGATGCCACGGCACTCTACCAAGAGTGATAAAGTGAGACTTTGTCTCTACAAAAAGAAAAAGAAAAAAACAGTGATAGTGCTTATCCAGAAAAAAGTGTTAAATGAAAATATACTACTAGGTATAGGTTTATTACAATTTAGTTTTATTTATTTATTTTTGAGACAGAGTCTCAAGCTGTCGCCCTGGTTAGAGTGCTGTAGCGTCACTGCTCACAGCAACCTCAAACTCTTAGGCTTAAGAAATTCTGTTGCCTCAGCCTCCCAAGTAGCTGGGACTACAGGTGTCTGTCACAAAGCCTAGCTTGGTTTGGTTTTTGTTTGTTTGTTTTTTTTTGCAGTTGTCGTTTCGGCTGGCCCTGGCTGGGTTCAAACCTACCAGCCTGGGTGTATGTGGCTGACGCCCTACTCACTGAACTATGGGCGCTGTCCAATTTAGATTGAAAGAAAGAAAGAGAAAGAACATGTATAGATTTATATAAATTAGGAAAAAGTGAGAAAGGCTAGGCATTAAATTGGTAACCATTACCTAGGTCTCGTATTGGGGGCATAGATATTTATAATAGTTATATAAACAGTATGTTGAATTGACCTCTTTACTGTTATATAGTGACCCTCCTTGACTTTTTTTACAGTCTTCGATTGTAGTCTGTTTTATCCAATATAAGTATAGCTACACCTGTTATTTATTTATTTATTTATTTATTTATTTGCAGTTTTTGACCGGGGCTGGGTTTGAACCCGCCACCTCCGACATATGGGGCTGGCACCCTACTCCTTTGAGCCACAGACGCCACCCTCCTGTTATTTATTTATTTATTTATTTATTTATTTATTTTGTTTCCATTTGCATGGAATATCTTTTTCCATCCTTTCGCTTTTAGTCTATGTGTCTTTATGGGTGAACTGGGTTTTTTGAAGATATCTTGTTTCTGTATCAGGTATCCTCTGCCCTTTTTTTGTTGAGAAAGAGTCTTACTATGTTGCCCTTGGTAGAGCGCTGTGGCATCACAGCTCACAGCAACCTCCAACTCGAACTTAAGCGATTCTCTTGCCTCAGCCTCCCAAGTAGCTGGGACTACAGGTGCTGACCACAACGCCTGGCTATTTTTGTTGTTGTTGTTGTCGTCGTCGTCGTGTTTATAGTTGTCTTTGTTGTTTAGCTGGCCCAAGGCTGGGTTCAAACCCGCCAGCCTGGGTGTAGATGGCCAGCACCCTACCCACTGAGCTATGGGCACTGCCTACACCCTCTGCCTTTTAATTGGAAAATTGGGACCATTTATGTCGAGTGTTGTTACTGATATGTAAGGACTACTGCTGGAATTTTGTTGTTTATTTTCTGGTTGTTTTGAGACTTCTCTTTTCCTTCCTTCCTTCCTTTCTGTCGTTTGTGGTTAAGTGATTATATCTAGTAATATGTTTAATTTGTTTTTATTTTTAGTGAATATTATAGGTTTTTGGCTGCATTACTATAATGCTTATAGAAAACATCTTACAGATTAGAAGTTATTTTAAAGAGATGACAACTTACATCACAGAAAGACAACAATAAAGACAAAGAAACACAAAAGACTTACGTGTTAACTCCACCCCCCATGTTTAGACTTTTGGTTGTCTCAGTTTGCATACTTTTATATTACTGTTTCTTATCAGATTGCTGTAGCTACTATTGTTTTTGGTAGATAAGTCTTTTGGGCTTCATACTAGAGTAGATTATGCACCCCAATACAGTAATAAAGCATTTATTGATGAACTTAATTTTACCAGTGGGTTTTATACCTTGAAAAGTTCTCTTTTACATGTTGTGTCATTTTTCTTTTAAATTGAAGAATCCCCTTTACATTTCTTGCAAGATGGGTCTGGTGGTAGTGATGAATTCTCTCAGCTTTTGTTTTGCCTCGAAAGGATTTTCTTTCTCCTTCATGTTTGCACAACAGTTTTGCTGGATACAATATTCTTGGAGGGCAGTTTTCCTTTTCTTTGAGCCCTTGGGAAGTATCTGTTTGCTCCCTCCTGGCCTGTGTGGTTTCTGTTAAGGAGTCTGTTGCCCAACAAATTGGAGCTCCTTTACGTTACTTGCTTTTTATCTCTCACTGCTTTCACGATCTTTTTGCCCTTGACCTTTGAGAGTTTGATTATTATAGCCTTTGGGTTAATATTATTTGGGTTGAATCTATTTGGGGTTTTAAGCACTTCCTGTACCTGAATATTTATATCTTTCTCAAGTTTGGAACGTTTTCCATTATTCTTTGAATAAGCTTTTTACCCCTTGCTTTTGTTCACTTCCCTTCTGAGCGCCAGTAATTCTTAGATTTGATCTTTCGAATTAATGTTTTTTGTTCTTTTTTCTCCTTTGATTGTATTTCTATACGGCCAGTCTTTGAGTTCACTGCTGGATTCATTCTTCTGTTGAGAGCCTCTGAAGAGTGCTTCACTTTAGCAAATGTATTTCCCAGCTCCAACATTTCCATTTGATTTTTAAGATTTTTTTCAATGTATGTTACCTTTCTCTGATAAATTTATGAATTGCTTTTCTGTGTCATCTTGATGATCACTTGAATTCTTTGTCAGAGAGCTCAGATATTGCCATCTTGTTAGAGTCAGTCACTGGATTTTTTCTTTGTCCTGTGGGAGAGGCCAGGGTTCCCTATCTTCTGTCTGACCATCTGTGTCTCTCCACTGAAGGGTTAGTTATTTATTCCCATTTTCTCTGTCTGACCCGTTCTGGTGTTTATTGAATATACTTGCTGGGCAAGTCTCCGCTGCTAGGATGCTGCCACTTTTCCAGCTCTAGATGGTGCCTTGAACTTAGGTTTGCCTCATCTCTAGTAAGGGGTCAGAGTGCCGCCTTTCTCACGTGGGTCCACAGGGGCCACTCTGGCAGTTCGGGGAAGTACCTGACGAGGTTCTCCTGCCCGGGGAGCTTAGGGTATGTATGTCCTACAGCCCGGGCTGAAGATAGTTGTCCCACCTACCCCCACCTTAGTCTTTGCCTGCCCTCAGGGCCATTTCTCACTTTGGACCTTCAGGCTATTTGCCAGGGAATCCAAGCAGTGGGGAAAGCAGGCTGACCACTCTAATTTCACTTTTTCCAGTGTAAAAATTTAGTTTTGGGGCAATTTTCCACACCCTCAGTGGCAGCAGAATTCATGGAAGGGGTCTTATGGATGTGCAAGTTCCAGTCTCTTAACATCTATCTACTCTAAGTTTTCTCACGTTTCTGTGTGGCCCTGGAAACTGTCTCATCCTCACACGTGAGCGCTGGGTGGTTGCTGGTGTGGGTTTTGGGACTGCGTGTTTTGTCTGGTTTTCTGTAGGGGGGAATGATGCCAGCTTGGTTCTACACAACTATTTTTGAGCCAGAAATTACGGAACAGTCTTTCATTTTTATTGAGAGTTTCTTTTGCTATACAGAAGTTTCAAAATTTTATATAATTAAACTTTTCCTTAATGGCTTAAAAATTTTTTAACTTGATTAGGGAATGTTCTCTTACCTCACGGTTATAAAAATACATTTTTTCTTTTTATAAATTTGTACTTTCAGTTTTTAAACCTAGCTCTTGAATTCATTTAGATTATTTTAATATGTTGTGTAAGATAGGGATTTGGTTTCATTTTCTTCTAAATAGGTAAGTGATTGTTGTAAGATCCTCTACTGAATAATTCCTCTTTTTCCTATTTGCATTTATTGGCTTTATCATACATTAAAATCCTATGTATGAATTTGTTTCTGAAGTTCTATTTTAGTCATTCATTCTTTGGTTCATTTGTATATTGTTGCTGTACTGTTTTAATTATTATTATTATTTTTTGAGACAGAGTCGCACTATGTTGCCCTCTGTAAGAGTACTGTGACGTCACAGCCTCAAATCACAGCCTCATAGTAACCTCTAACTCTTGGGCTTACGCTATTCTGTTGCTTCAACTTCCGAAGTAGCTGGGACTACAGGTGCCCGCCACAACACCCGGCTATTTTTTGTTGCATTTGTCATTGTTGTTTTAGCTGGTCCAGGCCAGGTTTGAACCCCTCATCCTGGGTGTGTGGCCAGTGTCCTCCCCACTGAGCTACCGGCGCCACCTGTACTGTTTTAATTATTGGTAGTGCTGGTTCTATCAAGTATCATTGTTCTCTAAAACTTTTTTGGATTGTCTTATAGTTTTACCCTTCTGGATATAGTCAGCCTGTCAGGTTCCCCTGCAGAAAATGTCACTGATGTCATGTTTGGAATTGCATTAAATTTATAGGTCAGAGTGTAGAGAATTGACATTTTTACAGTACTGGTCTTTTCATTCGGGAAGATGGTATCTCCCTATTTATTGGGCCTTCTTTTATATATTTAGGCAAAGTTTTATAATTTTCTGCAAACAAGCTTCCTGTGTTTTTTGCTTAAATGCATATTTTACTCCCTCCCCAGTTCTCTCTTTCTACAAATAGGAATGTTAGAATCATTTTATCCAGTTCTCTAAAGAAGTTTTATTGATATATTCTGATTTAAATTAATGTTAAATTTTTGTAATAATTTAAATGGGTTGACATCATATCAACTTCGTAAGAGTTTAGTTGGTCTAGTCTTTCATTCATGACTTGATCAAATCACTGTTTAAACGTTTCTCTGATATATGAAAAGAAATTTGCTTAATTTTTATGGGTAAAAAAATTCTTTCAGTTTTACTTCTAACCTTCACTGTCTTTTTCCAGGCCGTCTCAGCGTTGGTGCAACCCTTAGGCGTGTGTGCAGAGTACCTGAATTCCTCAGTGGTGCAGGTAGGTCGAACTGCTTCACACTCCAGCAGAAGTGGTCCGGGACATGCAGACAGCAATGTTTTTCCTTTTATCAGGCTGTTCAGAGTTGTGCCTAATCCAGAGTCACTTCCTTTTTTATATTAACTGTCTTTTTAATAAAAATTATTATTAGAAGATAAATGTTTAGTAATTTGAAGTATAGGAGAACTCTGACATTTTAGAAGGTTATTTTTAGAAGGTTATTTACCTTTTCAAAGGATCATTTTATCAAGTACAGTTTTTATTAATTTACTTTTCTTTTCCTTGTCTATAAAGTAGACAGCAAATATCTCTATTTACTTCATAGGATTGCGTAAGGAAGGGTTCAAGTCTTGAGCAATTGGCTAGCCTGACTTACTAGTGCCCTCACTCACTTTGGAGTAACAGCTTAACAGCACATTTTGTCTGATTTCCCCCTCTGCAGAATTTTAAGGCAGCAGGTCATAGAATAGTCAAAGGCATGTGTCTTCAGTCTTCTCAGGCTAAAAGCCTCTTATACTGTCCTGTTTCCATTTCAATTAGTAAGTTTTACTGAACAAAAATGTCATTTTTTTCTTCATAAATAAGTCTGTGAGACCTGTAACTTTCTTAGAGCTTTTTAAAAATCTCCATAAATGCTTTGAAAGCAGCATCCTTCTGCAACACTGTTTTTAATTATATGTACTGTTCCTTCTTTCCATGGTCAGATTTACTTAGGGCCATTTTAATAAGGGAGACAGTATTTATTTTTGTAGGTTCTGGAACTGTCTTATTTTTAGTTGTTAAATGCTTTCTTTCAGCGTCAAGGCAATACTACCAGAAAATAGGCTGGCTTTTTGTGTATTTCTTCATTCTGTATATTAAACTTTCAGGAACAACTAGTGTTCTTTTAGTTTAATAAGCATATAAATAAAACTGTTAATTTTGTGGCTGAAATACCTCAGATACAAAGAAGCTAAATGATTTAACTTTGATACTTATTAATAGTTTAACAACTGCCATTTTAATAATCAGGGTCAGGGATTTTATTTATTTATTTAGGGTAATGCCATGTCTGAACTATTTTCCACCCTCAAGGTTAAAGGCTCGGGGATTTTATTATTTTATTATTTTTAATTTTTTTTGTGAGATAAGAGTCTGACTGTGTCGTCCTTGGTAGAGTGCCAGGCATCACAGCTCATAGCAAACTCAAACTTTTGGGCTTAAGCAATTCTCTTGCCTGAGCCTCCCAAGTAGCTGGGAATAACAGGCGCCCACCACAACGCCCAGCTATTTTTTAGGTTGCAGTTGCTGTTGTTGTTTAGCAGACCTGGGCTGGGCTCAAACCCTCCAGCCTTGGTGCATGTGGTCAGTGCCCTACTCACCGAGCTACAGGTGCCAAAGGTTAAGGGATTTTAAATGCACACTCTTTACACATGCATTGCTCGGGGGAAGAAATGCAGCGTAAATATTCTAGCTGCTACTTAATAATAAGGCCTTTAGAAATTTCAGATTTTCTGTAAGTAAGCAGAGTATACTCTAAAGTGACTAATAAGTTTAAGAATTTCCAACCAAAGCATATATAACTTTATTTTAATTATATCAAACTATAGGTATACTCATGGTGGTGTGCACCTGTAGTCTCAGCTGCTTGGAGGCTGAGGCAGGAGGATCACTTGAACCCAGGAGTTTGAGGTTGCTGTGAGCTAGGCTGAGGCCAAGGCAATCTAGCCTGGGAAACAGGGAGACTCTGTCTCAAAAAAAAAAATTATACCAAACTATCTGAACTTAAATGCATTTAGCAATAAATTCATAGCATGATTCATGTTACCTGACATAATTGTTTTCACCACTGGCTACTTGTGTGAGTTTGGAAGGCTTATTTAACTTCTGTCCTCAGTTTCCTAATCTGTAGAAAGATCATAATAATGATACCTAGCTCATAGAGTTGTAATGAAGATTAAATAGGGCCTGGCACATGCTTATGAGAATACTGTCATTTGCCTTTTAATGTAACAGCCCTCAGTCCTTACTGTGCAAATGTTGTAAGTATAAATGAAGAAATTCTATTGGGATAATTTCCTGATGTCATTTGAACTCTTTCCTAATGTATTATTGGCTTTTACTGTCAAATACTGTTTTCTTTTTTTCTTACCAGCAAAGTTCTAAAAATTATCCCACTTAGATGGAAATAGTTACTTTGATAATAGCTAATGTTTTACCATTTCTCATACTTTTTATAGTTAATTATCTGATTTTGTTATCATTCTGGAATAGTATATTGTATGAGTCTTATCTTTAGGCCTCAATGATATCAGCATAGTCTATGCTTGTGTTCATTTTTTAAAATCGTATGCGAAATACTTTATTACAAAAATGCTACTCCTGCTTAATGTTTTAAAACTTAGTCTTTCTTGAGTGTTCTCAAAAATTACCCTTACAAGATGATAATGACAGTGATTCCAGCCATATTTTATTGAAGTAGCCGAAACCCAGAGTCAGTTAAGGTTTACTGGGCAACATTAGCTGGTTAGTGTTGGCTCTGATGATAGTTTCATTGTACCCTCTTCTTTATGATTGTAAATGAAGACATATCTCTTCTCTACTTTGGGGATAGATTTGGGAGTTATTATTAAATATATCATTTTATTTCTGCAGCCCATGCTAGACCCAGTCATTCTTACTACCATCCAGGATGTGCGGAGTGTGGAAGAGAAGGACCTCAAAGACAAGGTAATTATGCTCTCCAGCCAGGCAGGCCCTAGCGCCAATTAGTCCATGGAAGCAGAGCCTGGACTTGACAAGGTTAATATACCATTGCTATTTGGTTCTGGTCACATATAGTTCACATCAAATTAACTTTACATTTCCTAATCAAAAAGTGCTATTTCTGAACCTCCAGTAGTTGGTGCTAACTCAGGCAGTCCACTGAATATAGTGTTCTCAGTAAGTGGTACCATTCAGAATTTTACTGACATGATTCTGATGGCATCACAATTGGTATGGAACAGAAGAAGCTTTAAAATAATACAGTATTAAAACTTACCCACAGTTACTAAAAGCAATTTTAACATTTAAACATTTAACATGATTTGTTTTTTTCTGCCTTGAATTTCTCACAGGGTCAGCCCCTTTCCTTTGCTACTCACACATGTGCTTTTATTAAAAAGTAAAATGGATTAGTTAATTGGTGTGTAGACTGTCAGATACCACAGACCATTGTTGTATTCCTGTGTGTGCTGTACAATGAGATAAAAATATTTTTACAGTTCTTTTCTTTTCGTTCTTTCTTTTTTTTTTTTTTTTTTTTTTTTTTTGTTGTTGTTGTTTCTATTAAATAAAAGAGGTTGGTTAGCATCCCTGAGCTCTTGTCGGCCATTAAGTTACTCTGCATGTGCTTCCAACCGGATCTGGTGACAGTTGTGGACGACCTTCGACTAGACATTCTCCTGCGCATGCTGAAGTCACCACATTTTAGTGCTAAAATGAATTCCCTCAAAGAAGTAAGTTTTCATTTGTTTCTATAAGACTTAAGCACAGACACGAAGTTCTACCAAAACTAACATAAAAATGTTGAGAAATAAGAATTTCTTTTTTTTTTTTTTTTTTTTTATTGTGAGAGAAGGGGCGGGGAAAGAAGGCAGGGGAAGAGGTGCGTGACAGGGTCGGGCCAGTGGCATGGTACCACATTGGCTGTATCTAGGTAGAGGCAGTTTCAGGAAGAATTTCTTATCATAGAAAAAGAGATAAACATATGAAAGCGTGTCTGTGTTAATAATTGTTTATTAGTAAAACCACCTTCTTATACGTGTTACTTTCAAAATTTACTCTCTGAAATATTTGAAATATTTAGTGTTTTTATGAAATTTCCTGGAATGTAATCCCTTACTTAGAACATTGACATTTGCTTTTTACTCTAAGGGTACAGTTTCTTTTATTTTATTGCAGATATGGGTTTACTTAAACCAAATAAATCTAACTGGGGTTGGGACAAAAACAAAATGACTACAGTTGTGTTGGTTAAGCAAAGTGAGGGAAACCAATTGTAGCCTCTTAAGTTGGCAGCATACACACAGAGACAGCACAGTTGGCTAGTGACAAATGGAGCCAGTGCAATTAACAACCATTCCAGTTATTTTTTTCTTCAGTTTTATAATAGTTAGAATTCTTGAATACAAGTGAAATAAACTCATCTTAAACCATTAGGCCAAAGGAGTAATTTATTGGAAGTATGCTGGGCTGTTACCCATGAATGAAGGATTGACTAGCTACACTAACAAAGGACAATGATAGCTGTAGGCAGCAGGAACAATTAGGACTTGAGACCTGATCACTGCCAAGGACTCTGTCCAAGTCTTGTCTCTGCTTTTCTGAGAATGTTGGCCTTGCTCTCTCTACCTGCAGTATGGCCTATTTCCTAGGGGAGAGCGCATGGCCATGCAGAGTACCCAAGTTTCCCGTCCCACAGTAGCCATCACCAGAGAAGGACTGATTCTTTCTTTCTGTATAATATAAAGTGTCTTTCTGACACTTTCTTTCTCTGTACTTTCCAGGCATAAAATTTGGAGGAAGTGTCCTGATTGAGGTTTGGGTTAGCCGTTCATCCCTGAAACCATGCACAATACTGTGATTGTATAAAGGGAATTCCTGAACTCTTGGGCAGTGGTTACCAGTGGTCCAGGAGGTGGGAGCTGTAGGAATGGCTCAGCGTCCTTTTTAAAAAGACATCTCAAGTAGAGTTTGTTAGCTTCTGTAACAGGCCTCTGATATATTCTGGCTAATTATTGGACAGCTCACTACAAAAATTATCTATTTTTTTGAAGATTCTGATAATGTATATTAGATATATTCATGATAATCTTGTCTTTGCAGGTAACCAAACTAATAGAAGATAGCACTTTATCCAAATCTGTGAAGAATGCTATAGACACAGACAGATTATTAGACTGGCTAGTTGAAAACTCAGTTCTGTCAATCGCACTGGAAGGTAAGTTGCTTTCACAAAATTAAAAATTACCTAATGCATAATTAAAAAAAAATTTTTTTTTTATTAGAAAGAGTTCAGGATTGTAACTTCGACTATATCAGCCTTTAAATAATGTTATAGCAAGTTACTGTTGTTTTGAGTTAACAGAACTGTATTTAGAGAGCTGGTGCTCACTGGATCTGGCTTCCTCTCTGGTGTTTCTTCTATTAGGTAACATAGACCAAGCACAATACTGTGATCGTATAAAGGGAATTATTGAACTCTTGGGCAGTAAATTGTCTTTAGATGAGCTCACTAAAATTTGGAAGATACAGGTAAGTTGATCGGAATTATTTTTGCCTTTTCCTGACATTTTTAGACTGTAAGAGAGGGAGGAGGGTAGGGTGGTGAATGGGATCTTTCTGTATGCTTTCCAGGTGTACCTAGAAAGACAGCTGTATCTAATCCATTTTACAGTTTTGGGTTTTTATTAAGGTTGCACATGTGAAAAGGATTCTGCTACCCATAAGAAGTTTCAAAGTACTGAACTAGTCCTTTTTTATTTTTGTTTTTGTTTTTTATTTACAAATGGAAAGCTTTCTCTGGAGGTTACATACTAGTTAGTGGCAGAGCTAGGGGTAGGTGTGTGTCTTTTGTTTATCAGTCCAGTGTTCTTTTCATTATGTTGCTTGTTAATTTTCATTAACTGTTTTTTCTCCATTTAATCCCATTAAACAAAGGCAATAGGTGAGTTTGTAGATCTTGTCTTTGCAGGTCTCTCAGCAGGGGCGACAGATGATCATACTTTCATTCTCCTTATTGCCTTTGCTCTGGTCATGGTGCATTCTGTTGGTTTTCCTCCTGCTTTTCTGGCACTCCTTCTTGACTCTCCTTTACTAACTTACTGTCTTCAACTTTGCCTTTAAATATTTGTTTTCTTTCAAGCCTCAGTCCTTAGTGCCTTTTTTTTACTGTAAACTTTTTTTAGCCAGTTTTATCCACTCCTTTGGCTTCGACTACATTTGTGTACAGCTGACTGAACTAGGCCTCTAATTCAGACCTCTTCTTGGAGCTCCAGTGCAGTATATCTAAACATGTAACTATTACACCTTGACATTTGTAGCTCACTGGCATCTCAAATTCATTATGTCCAAAACTAGTCATTCTCCAGTCTATTTTGTTAGTGGTATTATCCTTTGTCTAGTTGCTAAACCAAGGAAGAAGGTGGAGCTCGCCCTGACTGTGTGCTTAGTCACTGTGGTCAGGATCCAGTCAGGAAGCAGAAACTACGCTTAGTGGCCCCAGGGGCTGAGCAAGAGAAAAAGGGAAAGAATGCAGGAAGAGCAAAAGGAAGAAGGCTGAGTCCAAGGAAAGGATGCTTTGGGAAGTGCTTCTACTTCACATACTGTCACCACCGAGGCTTCTGGAATAATCCCTCGTGCTGCTTCTGCTCTCTGAACCCAAACCAGAAACACTCCTTCCTTCCTTCTGTCTCTTGTTCCTGTCATTGGCAGAGCTTTGCAGGAAGATAGCTGGCAGAGAAGTTAGGGGAATGTAATCTGCAGGCTCTCAGCCCAACATTACAGAATAGACTTTAGAAAGTTCAGTGCAGGAGAAAAATAGTCCCTGTCTCGTAGATTTTAATTCACATGACTTAGGCTTGGTAGAATGTCCTCATTTCATTTTGCTTTGTGAGTAAGTTTTGAATTCATGTAAGATTGAAGATTTAGGATGTGTATCCTTGTTATTATTATCAGTGAACAAAGTGCACAGTAGATACTGAGAAAATTCTTAAAGCATTTAATCTAGAAACGTCCCTCACCCAGTCTCTCACCTGGTGAATAGTAGGGAACAATGGTGACGTGAAGGTCTATAGCTCTGAACTGCCTGTGGGGTAAATAAATGCTAGTTGAAGTCACCCAGTATCTAAGAGCAACATAAAAAATGAGACAGATAATAAGGTCAGCAGAGACCCCCAGGATTGTTTATAAAATGCCAAAGTGAGTGCACTTATCTCATAATTTAATCAGTTTGAATTTTTTATCTAGTTGAAAATATTTGTTCTGTTGAAGTGAATATTGAGAGTTTGATTCTTCTTATTTTTTAAGGTTGTCCTTTAAAGCATTAGTGCTGCTGGGAATTTAAAAGAAGCCAGTGATAACCATTAATACTGGTTCCTTCATGCAATCTTGTCAGTATTACCGTGGAAGTGAATGCTGATTAGACTAGAATCAGTTTATATATCCTGTTATATCTCTGCTTTTGCCTCTATAAATTGCCAGGGAGAAACTTTAGGTTTTACCAAGTTTTAAGACTCAACTTTTTTCCAATGTTGCCTTTTGTAGTCTGGACAATCATCTACAGTGATTGAGAACATTCACACAATTATTGCTGCAGCAGCTGTGAAATTTAATTCAGATCAGCTCAATCATTTGTTTGTTCTCATTCAGAAGGTATGTGTTAAGTCAAAGTTTCTTTTAAGTTTTTCTATAATAAGCTCTTTGAGGCCTTCTCAACATAGCAATGTTTAAATGTACTGTTCTTACTTTATTACATTTTTTTTAGCTTAAATATAAGTTGCTGCACATTTAGCCAATTTGATTGTGAAACAATTCTTATGTCTTTTCTCCTCCCTTTACAGAGCTGGGAGACTGAGAACGACAGAGTAAGGCAGAAGCTGTTGAGCCTGATTGGACGAATAGGACGGGAAGCTCGCTTTGAGACCACTTCTGGAAAGGCAGGAGAATCACATGGGTTTCTCTAGCTACAAATGTTCAAAGCAGGTTTGTTTGCATACTGACTGGCTCATCATATGTGCTGTTGTTGTAGGTGTTAGACGTACTCTGGGAACTGGCTCATCTTCCAACGCTGCCCAGCAGCCTCATCCAGCAAGCCTTGGAGGAGCACCTGACAATTCTTAGTGATGCCTACGCAGTGAAAGAGGCTATCAAGAGGAGCTACATCATCAAGTGCATTGAAGACATTAAAAGGGTCAGTTTGTCTTTGGCCTCATTTTATTGTCAGAGCAACAGTGCTGCCTGCATAATTAGAGCCAAGTCATTTGCCTCTGTTATGTAAATTAAGCTAAATGTCCTATCTGGAAGCTCTTACCTTAGAGTCCAAGATTGGGAAGTTATAGGTATTTTTACCAAATCACTTACATTTCTCTTCAAATCAATTTTCAGCCTGGGGAATGGTCAAGTTTGGAAAAAAACAAGAAGGATGGATTCAAGGTAAGAATTTGCAGATGGAACCAACTAAAAATATACTAACTTAAGGATTTCCTTTAATACATTGCATCACAATGTAAAAATAATAGGTTTTAGTGTTTCTTAGGGTAATGTTCATGTTCATATTTGATGTTTAAATATTCATTTATATTCTGTGCTGTATTATTTAAAGGTTGGGTAGTTACTCTTACGGGGAAAAAATTCCGGGTCACACTGGAAAAGTAGTTTTATTATACGATTTTTATGAAATTGTAAGATTTTCAACTAAGTTTTTTAAATTAAATCTAAAATATGCACAATTTTAAAAAGTACAGTAGAGTCTAAATAAATATTGTGCCTATTTTTTTCCCATGAGGGAGAAAAAGAGGAACTTTCATAGCATAAGAAAAGGATTGGGGCAAGAGGGTTTCATTCGGTGCTAGCACATAATAGTTTTTCAGGTTCTTCATTCAGATATGGTCCTAAGGTAATTGCTGAGGCAGGCTTTGAGAGAGCACCCGTTGCTGGGGCTCAGTTTATTAATAAGAAGGCAGGCTTTACAGCACGAGGGACCTGGCCTGTAGAAGCCCTACGCTTGGACCTGGCCTGTAGAAGCCCTACCCTTGGACCTGGCCTGTAGAAGCTCTGCCCTCTAGGATTCCTTCTGCCTTTAGCCCTGCCCTTCAGGACTCTGGCTGTGAATTTATGGTCTGTCCTTAGAGTGGTGGTTAGCAGATTAAGCAGTAATGGTCGTAACTCTCCTGTCCCTCTACTACTTACACCTCAAGTCTCTCTTCTGAGAGGGATGGTCACAGTGGCCAGCTCAGGGGAAATCCTTCTGTTCTTGCAGTAGCCCTGATCAGAGTGGTGCTGTCTTCTCACGTAGGGACTTAGGTTGCCCCAACTCAACTGAAAGTCTTACAGTGGGAGGAATTTTCTTTTCATGCGTTTCATTTTTTAGTATTAACATAAAAAAAGGTTTTGGTAAAATAGCTAGTGTCTTAGTAATTTCACTGATAAGGCATAAGCTTTGCTTTTGTTAAGTATTTCTTTAAAGGATCTTTAAAGTAAAATACTGCTGACTCGTTTTCATTGGTCTATTCAGAGACTCTTAGCTCTTACTAAGAGGCTTTGGTGACTTAAGTTATATTTGGTCATAAAGTTTAAGTGAGGGCATTTAAGAATTTTATTTCATATTTCTGATGCTGAAATTTGATAAAGTGAATTTTCTACATACAGTCTAGCTTCAGAGATTTTAAAAGGCATTTACAAACTGAAGTTGGTAATGCTCAGGTTATGAGAAATTATTTCTTCAATTCAACAAAATTTTTACTCAGATGCGATTTGAATTTTTCTAGTTTTCTCACATCTGCAATTCAGATAATTTAGCAATCTCTCTTTATTGGAATACATCCAGAGTTACTGAGGAAGTTTACATCCTTCAACAGTATTAGTAAGAGGAAAAGGGTAGCTGCAGAAAAATGTTCTTTTCTTCTCAGCCACAGACACATTTCTTTATAGCGAAGGAAGTCAAAGCTGGAGAGACTTCCACCTCTCTGCAGGGACATGGCTTTTGAAACCAGACTCTCCTTTCTCATGGTCAGCCCCTCCTGGTCACTGCCAGCGTCACTCAGCTCTTACAGTCAGCCTGCCCCTACTTCCTCGTTGACTCTCCTTGCAGCTACTTCATTCACGTGGGTGGTTTTGTAACAAAACTCACAAAGTAACCGGACAATTTTTGGAGTCACTTTGTGAGGCTTGAAAGGAATATACTTCCTTTTTTATTTCCCCACTGCTCCCAGTAAAGAAATTCTGATACACCATTATTTCACTTCAAACAGGAGTGGCTTGCATTTTTATATGGCACCTCCCAGTTCACTGAGTGCTTTCCGGAAACTCTCTTAAAAGTACACGTTGCTGACGGGGGGCAATGGGAAGAGTGAAGCCCCCTGGATGTGGCTCCGGCAGGGGGTGAATTATTTACTGCCACTAAAGGTGTTTTTCTATGCTATGCCCTTTCCTGCCAGGCAGCGAGGTGGGCTGACTGGGGATTATGTCTCCCTGACAGGCTCCACAGAAACTAAGCAAAGGGTAAGACCAGCTCACCCGCCTCTTACCCCCTCCCGCCCTCAGCTACCTCTTTTTCCCAACTGATTTCCCTTCCCTCTGCTTTTGACACTCTTAAAATTCCCAGGCTCCACTGTTGTGTTCAGAAATTCTGGCCTTTGTTTCTTAACTTGATTTCTGTAGATTCTGCTGGGGTGCCCTCAGCTCTCATGATCCTCTTTCCTTTGCTTCCCTGATCCCTTCCACTGTCCACCCAGCCCCTCCCTCTTATTTCACTTTTTTCCTTCGATTAAAAAGTTTAAATGTACTCGCCCCCCAAATAGTACTTGCCTGTTACTAAGCCAAAAAAACACTCAGTTTTACTCAGTTAGTAATATCTGTGTACTCTCCGGGTCATTATCTTCAGGCTCCTGGCACAGTGCCTGGCACACTTCTGGTAAATACTGCTCCCCTTCCCTCTCACTGCCTCCCCCGCCCTGTGTGGAACGTCTGCAGAAGCCTCACTTACCCTTAGTCACTAGTTGACACGCCTCTACTTGCCAAAACATGTAACAAAGTAAAGGTAGCAAGAAGTCCTCCATAGTGAAATGGTTAGTGCAGAAGGAAATACTTAAAAAGTTTTTCCTGCCATACAAAATGTGTGCTTTAATTCTAGATAGATGGCTAGGTCTGGAGAAGCAAGGCAGAGAAAGAAGTGGGGATATTCAGCTTGGAGAAGGGAGATCTCAAAAAAAGAATACAAAAGCTTTCTTCAGATACTTCAAGGGACTGTTACAAAGAAGTTGGATGCAACTTGTCTATCTCCTGAGAAGCTATGCAAAGGCATGTTTCCGTGTCACTGCACTTAGTGTGAGAACAGTCAGAAACAGAACACACTGCCTTCTGAGTGGTGAATTCTCATCAGCGGAAGGACTGAGAGACCAGTCGTGTAATAAAAAATGAATAAAGAGAATTGAGGCATAAATTTGCAGCCTAAACCAGTTGACCTGTATGGCTTCGCCTAACTTTAAGAGTGTAATTTGGTTATCCCATTAACTCATACTTAGGAAACCTCAACTCCATGACATTATCAGATACCTTCATCTTGACAGTTTACCAGTCTTTTGCCCCTTTAGTAATTGGAAAGAATAATGTAAAATTTTCTTTTAACTTGCAACATAAAGTCATAGACAATATAGAATAAATAACATCTTTCTTGTTGGCTAAACTTTAGAAAGGCTGTAATTATAAATTTCAAATTTCAATTTCATATGATTTTTCTTTTCATTTTATTGTATAATAAGTTACCTCTAAATGGCAATTTTCAGTGTTAAATTAAAATATTCAAACCATAATTGACTTAATTGATTATAATGATACTTTTTTAATGTACCTACTCATTGCTGAAGGTTTCTATTTGTATTCTAATTTTTATAATCCTTTTGGAAAGTATCAGCTTAGATGTCAACCTTACAGTTTTGGGTATTTCATTTTGCATTCATTATAGTACAGCAGAAATACTTCACCTAATCTCACAAGTAGTTGGCCTTAAATATATACCTTATTTCTGTGATTCTAAGATGCTTTGCAGATTTAATAAGTTTGTAGAGAAGAAACAAAGAAATAGTATGTTTCACTTTTACCAACTATTGGTTTAGACCAAGCCTCCTTTTAACCAGTGACCTACAGCTTCACCATGGTACCCTACTTGCATTATCTCTAGAAGTGCTGTGGACATCTCTGAAATTTTTAAGATTGGCTATGTCATTTTGAGGCATGTTGAAGAATATGGAGTTTTGTGTGCTTGTCCTGTTTTATAAAACTCAAGTTGCTTTTTTCCTTAATTGAGTTGTGTATACTACAAGTTAGCTTCTCTTGAATTAAGGTATGACTCAGGACAGAGGCATTTAGTGCAGAGAGATAACAGCCCTTCACAGGGGATGAGTCTGTCACCCCAACTTCTCCCGGCTTTGAAAAATACTTTATTCTGAGACCACTGACAGTTTTCTTGGCTTTTAATTGCACTGATGGACGTGACAGGCTAGTGAGTGCTGCGTCATACTGTAATCTTTTTGGTAACATTTAAGTAAGGTATTAGTGATCCAAATTTAAATTAATAGGTCGTTCTTATTTGCTATATGTACCGTGTAACAACTAAAGGGACAGGTAGATGAACACCTCCCTTCCGTATACAGCTAACTTAGTACCTACTGTGGAAGGGACAGCTGTGTCAAAACTGACTCCTGTGGCTCATGGCTGGTGAGTTTCTTTTGACATAATTGTAAGAAACATCAATTTTACAAATGTTAAAATTTATAAAACCTGTGTCTTAGAATCCAGGAAATATGGTATTTGTTGATTCATTGACTACTAAGAGGCAAAGAAAACAATATTGGTTTTGGCAGTAGTTTGCTCACATTTGCATGTCTAGACATCAAAAGTATTTTTCCTTCCCACGGGTCTTCATTTAACAGTGAGACTCAATGCAACAAGAAGGCTTTGCCTTCACAGTAAGTACTTACAAGCTTTTGATGAAGGATTTAATAATCAATCAATTGATTAATAATTTTTAATCTGATATTCTTGCCAAATTTTATCTTTATATTTTATAGTCAGAAAGATGCTATTTATTAAAAAGCAGTTATTTTTTTAAAGGATATTACATGAACATCAGACTGTTTTGATCCATACTATGAAGATCTGGATTGTCATGTCAGTTTTAGAAATAATATATTTGTTTTGAAAAATATAGAGTATACATGTAAAGTGTCTGTAATAACAAAACCAGAATTACCTTGTATGAAATTGTTTTAACTAGGAAATACCAAGAGAGAATGAATATTTTCTTTAAAATTTAGATCAGTGATGTGATCATATCATTGGTATCTTAATCACTTAATTCTAGAAAGCATCTTCTATTCCATTTTACTTACTAGCCAGTTCAGTATCATTTAAGTTAAGCTCTGCCATCAATTTATTTTTTATGCCAACATGTCTTAGTAGCCTGTGCTACTTAATCTCTCCTCTGAAATTGCTAATTCCCTGTCGTGTGTTTTTGCTGATAAACCCTTATACGTTTACTGTCACTTCACATCCACTCTGTAGTTCTTGGCCTCAGGAAATTGCATGCAGAGTAAGAAGCTGAAGACTGACTTAGGAGTGCATGGGATAAGTTCTAGAGGGCGCTGCGAGGAGAAAAATAGTAGGATGCGTAACAACAAAACCTAACGGACTTGTAGATTTCTATAGCTAATAAACGAATCTGCCATTTATTTTTAAATCTAATTAATGTGACTTCTTTTTGACTCTAGTCATCTCAGCCTAATAATCCCCAGTTTGTGTGGGTGGTGCCAGCTTTGCGTCAGCTCCATGAGATCACTCGCTCATTCATCAAACAAACCTATCAGAAGCAAGACAAGGTGAGAACACTGATTATTATGTGATCACTGAAATAGCCTTCTATAATATCAAAATATGGCTAACTTTATTTATTGAGTTCGTAATCACTATTTTACATCTTTATGACTGTTAAAGTAATTCATTTATATCATTTAGTAATCTTGAGTTTAAACATCAAAACATCATTCTGCTTTTATTTTTGTGGAACCAGAATTTGTTGAAATAGGCCAATTCTTAAAAGTTAGCATGGCATTCCCAAAGTTGGCTTGAAAAAAATTGAGTAGCATATTTTGCTTTGCAAAAACTGAAGTTGCTTAGGGAGCTAGACTTCCTCAGTGTAATAGATTTTGGAAGAAAGATCTGGAAAAGTATACAAGAAGTATAAAATAGTTCTTTTTAAAAGACTTTTTTTTTTTTGTAGAAATGGAACCTTTTTTAGATGCACAAAATTAGTAGAGAAGTTAATTAAATCTTTTCTAGTAAATGTACATACCAGATTGATGTTACTTACTTTTATATAGAAAATACGAATGAGGAAATCCTTAGGTTTGCTCTCTCTCACCTAGAACTACCTCCTAAAATAGCAGCTTATGTTAAACCAGCAAAATAACTGCAAATTCTCATACCACTTTTCTTTTTGTTATTTTCGCCAAGAGCATTATTCAAGACCTGAAGAAAAATTTTGAAATAGTGAAATTGGTAACAGGAAGTTTGATAGCTTGTCATCGACTTGCAGCAGCTGTGGCTGGGCCTGGAGGCTTAACGGGCTTGACCTTGGTGGATGGGCGATACACTTACCGGGAGGTATCAGGCTCTGTGCTCTTGCTTTTTGGTGTGCGGTGGCCATTTGCCCATTTTATACTTGAACTATAAAAAGAGCGTTTGTTGGGAGTTACGGTATACAGGTAGTGGGAAGTATCTTTATAATGACGGAACAATTTTATTATCTTGACTATACTAATTTTAAAATAAAATTAAGAAAAATTATTTATGGATTAATCTTTCATATGATAAAAAAAATCAATTTTGGTCCTTGATCTGACATTATAATAATTGTTAATTGTGTGGATTGTGGATTTTTAAAGATCATTTAATTAGTAATATTATTGTTTTTTAAAAAACTTAGAAAAAAAGTCACTCCCCAGTTGTGAGTTTATGGTGTTTTACTTTGAAGTTGCTGAAATTATTTTTTATTGACATCTAAAGTTAACTGAATTTGTAATAGAGTTGGGGGAGCGTCTATTCTATTGTACTGTCAACTTGTAAACAGATTTCTCACACTAGTTTAGCCTAACTTTTATGAACAAGCATAAAATAAAACTTAAACATTTTTATTTTGTTTTAACGTTGCTTTTAGTTATGAATGCCTGGAGTTATCTAATTAGCAATATTTCTTTTTGCAGTATTTAGAGGCACATTTAAAATTTCTGGCATTTTTCTTGCAAGAAGCTACTCTGTATCTGGGTTGGAATCGTGCCAAGGAAATATGGGAATGTCTTGTGACTGGCCAGGATGTTTGTGAATTAGATAGAGAGGTAAGCAGATGGCAGTACGGATAAAGTAAGGCAGAAATATTTAAGTATTTCACCTTTTAATAAAAAAATGTGTCTCATATCTTCACTTCTTAATACTTTTCAGTTTACATAAGCATAAAGAGTAAGGGCTAAGAACTGTAAGTGCTGAAAAAAAATAATTTTTTTTTTTTTAAGAGACGAGAGTTTTATTTTGTTGCCCTTGGTACAGGGCCATGGCATCACAGCTCACAGCAAACTCTAGCTCTTGGGCTTAGGTGATTCTTTTGCCTCAGCCTCCCAAGTAGCTGGGACTACAGGCGCCCGCCATAATGCCTGGCTGTTTTTTTATTGCACTTTGGCCGGGGTTGGGTTCAAACCTGCCACCCTCGGTATATGGGGCCAGTGCCCTACTCACTGAGCCACAGGCGCTGCCCAAAAGAAATGTTTTATACAATATATAATCATGGTAAAAATGTATGAGTTCTTTGATAATTTTGGTATTGTTTTGGATAAAATACCAAATTCAACTGAGTACAGATTAAAAATTCTAGGTATATTTTAGTTGTTTTCCCTTACATTATATTAATTTGAAGTTACCAACAGAGAAATTTACAGTTCCTATAATTTTTTTCCCCAGAAACACCAAAGAGTTAGTGTCTGGAAAGATTTTTTTAAATTAAACCAGGAATAAAACACCTACTTTGACATTTTTTAACAATGAAACTCATTTTTGTCAACTCATTTTGCAGAATAATATTAACTACTTCATAGGATGTTGAAAACACTAAGTGTATGACAGTACCTGGCACATGGCAAGACTTAATAAATGTCGATGTTAAAAGCCCAAGTATAAAATCCAATGAAAAGTATGAGTTTATATTTTCATTATCTAGGGGAAAGATTTCTGAATGCTTCATTGAAAAGTTCTAAGCATTTCATTTTTGAGTGGTATTTTGGCAACATGAATTTTTAAAGTATTAAAATAATTTATATCTATTTTCTCAATTTGAAATATGTAGTTGCCTGAATTGGATCTTAGTTACAGGGTAAGTATTTGTCTTTACTCTACAGATGTGTTTTGAATGGTTTACGAAAGGGCAGCATGATCTTGAGAGTGATGTTCAGCAGCAGCTTTTCAAGGAGAAAATCCTTAAATTGGAATCATATGAAATCACTATGAACGGTGAGAAAAAACTTAAATCTTTTTTTCTTAGTACTTTTAAGCAAGGAATTTTGCTCCTTCCTTTCCCTGTAATCCTGCTCTCAGAAGCAACTAAACAGTTTGGAATAGTCTTCTAGAATTTTTCTTATACACACAAAGACATATTTAGATATATACAAATTCCTGTTTATATAAATGATATCTTATAATTAATTTTTAAATTACATAGCCCAATAGATCAAATTACCAAAATGTCTTTTTAAAATTCCTTAGCACAAAAGGATTCATAAAGGGAAAAAAAAAAAGATCGCATAGAAATCCTCCTTTCAAGTGTTCAACAAAAAACATTTTTGAAGTTTTTTTTTAGAATTTTGCTCTGTCACCTGGCCTAGAATGCCATCAGCCTAGCTCACAGCAACCTCAAACTCCTGGGCTCAAGCAATCCTCCTGCCTCAGCCTCCCAAGTAGCCTGTACTGTAGGTGTCCACCACAATACCCAGCTAATCTTTCTATTTTTAGTAGAAATAGGATCTTGCTTTTGCTCAATCTGGCCTTGAACTCTTGAGCTCAAGCAATATCCCACCTTGGCCTCCCAAAGTGCTAGGTGTAGTACACCAGATAATTCAAGGGCAGGAAAAGCGAGAATTAAGCTCAGAACACTCTGACTATAAGAAACACCTGTAACAGCTCAGTAATATAAGACCTTGGTGATAAGGGCGTGGGGAAGGGATTCAGCTCTCCTTAACACGAGAACATTAGTGTTTGGCCGTCTACACCTGTGGCGTAAATAGCCATGGGATCACGTCTGTAAGTAGCCACAGGAGAGGTCAGTCATAATTCTCTTTCTTTCACAGACTTGCTCACTTTGACTCTCGCTTCTCCTGCTTGGAGGGTGTCTGCCTGGCTGACACCTACGAAGACTGCTAAGACTGCTTCTCTCCTACTAAGACTGTTTCTCTCTCTCTCCCTCTCTCCTGCTAAGACGAATAGCCCTCAGGCACCTAAGGGGAGTTATTCCCGAGCAAGGTAGCTCAGTGGTCTGAGTCCAGACAGTTTCATAGGCCGGGGCCAGAGACCTGGCCAGTCTTGGACCCCAACAAAGGTGGGATAGTGAACATGCACTGGCAGCTAGGATTACATGTGTCAGCCACCAAGCCCTGCCTTTAATTCGATTATTTTATTGAGATACTCACATACCATAAAATTCACTTTTTTGAAGTATGTAATCAGTGACTTTCAGTATATTCTCAAAGTTGTGTAATCTTCACTGCTTTCTAACCCAGAACATTTTTATCAACTGAGTAAGAAACCCTGTACCCATTAATCGTCACTTTCCATTCTTCCCTTCCCTAGGCTTTGAATCTATTTTCTGTTTTTATGGATTAGCCTACTCTGGGCATTTGATATTAGTGGAATCAAACAACATATCATCTTTTGTATTTGGCTTCTTTTATTATGCTACGGCATGTTTTCAGGGGTCACCCAGGTTATAGCAGGTGTCAATGCTTCATTCCACCTTATGGCTGTATGATATTCTCCTGTGTGGATTACTGTATTTTGTTTATCCATTTGTCAGCTGACAAATGTTAGGGTAGTTACCACTTTGGGGCTATTAAAAGTAATGTCACTGTAAACATTTGTATATAAGCTTTTGTGTGATTATAAGCTTTCATTTCTCTTGGATATATATCTATGAGTCGGATTGCTGAAACATATAATTTGAGGAATTGTTTGGCACAGTGGCTGCACATTTTGTAATCCCAGCAGTAATTTATAAGGGTTCCAGTTTTTCCACATCCTCACCAATACTTATTATTATGTGCTTTTTTTTTCTTCCAGACATTATAGTGGGTATGAAGTGGTATCTTCTGGTTTTGATTTGCATTTCTCTGATGACTAGTGATTTTGAACACCTCTTCCTTCATATGTACTTATAGGCTATATGTATATATTCTTTAGAGAAATGTCTATTCAGATCTCTTGCAAAATTGGGTTATTTGTCTTTTTACTGTTGAGTTGTAGTTCTTTATGTATTCTGGATACTAGCTCCTTATCACATGGATGACTTGTATTTTCTGCCGGTCTGTAGGTTGCATTTTCTTTTTCTTTCTTTCCTTCCTTTTTTTTTTTTTTTTTTTTTTTGTATAAAGATTATTAATATTTCGCCCTTGGTACAGGGCATGGCGTCACAGCTCCCAGTAACCTCAAACTCTTGGGCTTAAACAATTCTCTTGCCTCAGCCTCCCAAGTAGCTGGGACCACAGGCACCTGCCGCAACACACGGCTATTTCTGTTGCAGTTGTCATTGTTGCTTACCAGGCCCGGGCTGGGTTCAAACCCACTAGCATATGTGGCTGGCGCCGTAATCACTGTGCTATAAGCGCCAAGCCATGTGGGTTGTATTTTTCACTTTCTTGATAGTGTCCTTTGAAGCACAAACATTTTTAATTTTGAATAAGTCCAGTTTACCTATTTTTTCTTTTATTGCTTGTGCCTCCAGTACCTCATCTAAGAAACAATTTCCAAGAGTCTTACGGTTTTAGCTCTTGATATACTTCGTATCTTTTCATTGATTATCTGTGTTATTAGAATATTTGAATTTATTTGACATTGTCTAATTTCAGGTTTTAACTTATTTAAGACTTTTTTTGAAAATGTGAATCTCTGTGATCATCGATTAAAAAGACAAGGAGCTCAGTTGGTAAGTACATTATTTTCAAATGTAGATGATTTGAATAATCTAATACAACTTGATATTCACAAAAAAGGAAGTGTTAAGATTGAGGCAAAACATGCATTTTTTTTAAAGAACGGGATCTGCTTGACTCCCAGCTTTTGCACTCATGACAGAGCTGTCCTCAGAGTGTAATGAGGGCTCCCTCACCACAGTGCCACACCTCACCAGCTGCTGGGGGAGCACAGCTCCCTCTCAGACCACTCTCTTTGCTTCTTGCTAGTCCAGCGATAGCCAGGGGCCTCCTGTGGCAGTGTGGGGACAGTTCATCTAAGTTCTCAGGTCTACCACTTCACATGTACCTAAAAAAAATAAACACAGTATTCAACCTTGGGATAACAATGGCAGTGATTTGAGGAGAAAAATTAGGAATAGATCATGAAACAGGAAAATGAGAATCTATAAAAATGTATACATCTTGTGTTTATATTTGCACGTGCCCCCTTAGAAAGAAAAGGCAAAAGCTAGCTCTTTTTCTAGTCCCTTTCATTCAGGACCTGGCTTCCTGGAGGGGTAGGAATTTTTATAAGATCTAGTAAGTCCCAGAGCCTGCTGTTTCTCACTGAGCTTTGTGAAACCAGATTGAGACCCAAGGATTAGTAATCACTTCTCACTTGAGTCCATCTGCTTGTATTTTGGTGCCCATCTTACTCCCGTCTGGGTCTGTGTCCAGCTTGGGCTTTGGGTATGGAGGAAAATCTCCACAACTGTTCTAGTTCCCATGGAGGTTACCCAGTGCTTCTGTGGTGGTTGATTGTCGTTTTAAAATTTCCTATCAGTGCAATAATGTTCTTATATGTAGCTGAGTTTTTGCAGCTTTAAGTCGTATTAAACTGAAGTACGGGCTCAAGATTACAGAGGGTAATTGATTACAATTTTGTGATCCTGTGTGATATATAATTTAATTCTTGTAAAATTTAATTTTTTTTTCTTTTGAACAGTACGTAGAAAAGCTGGAATTGATAGGCATGGATTTCATCTGGAAAATAGCCATGGAATCACCTGATGAAGAAATTGCTAATGAAGCTATTCAGTTAATCATAAACTATAGTTACATTAATCTAAATCCTAGGTTAAAGAAGGTGAGCATCTCAGGAAAGAAATTTCTCATACACAGAAAAGGAGAAAATTATGTATTTTTCAGTGATAAGCTATGATCCGTGGCATGCCCCCAAATTGTCATCTTTATTATGTTGTTTTTTCCTGAAGAGTGATCATAGCTGAATGTCAAAGACGTATTTAATTTCCATATGCCTTTACTTTCAGGATTCAGTATCTCTGCATAAGAAATTCATTGCTGATTGCTATACAAGATTAGAAGTGAGTAGCAGATTTATTTAACCTGTCTTTGAAATAAATGCTTTAGTTTTTTCCTCTTACACTTTTATAGTTATTTACATAATATGTTGATGCTTGTGACTGGATCTCATTGAAGAACAGTGCCATGTGTGTCATAGGAAGCAGACATTTGCCCTGATGTCCCTGGGACAGAAATATATTTTATATGAAATTTTTCTTTCTCCCTCCTTTCATCCCTGTCTTCCCTCCTCTCCTCCCCTCCTCTCTTCTCTCCTCCTTCTCCTTCCTTTCTTCTCTTCTCCACTCTTTGTTCTTTTCTTTTCTTTTTTCTTTCTTTCTTTCCTTCCTTTCCTTTCTTTCCTTTTTGTGTCAACAGGGTCTTCCTCATCACCCTAGCTAAAGTGCCGTGGCATCATCATCGCTCACAGCAGTCTCAGACTCCTAGGCTTAAGTGGTCCTCCTGCCTCAAGTTCCCAAGTATTTGGGGCTACAGGCATGTGCTGCGGTGCCTGGCTGATTTTTCTGTTTTTAGTAGAGATGGGTCTTGCTCTTGCTAAGGTTGGTCTTGAACTCCAGAGGCTCACTCCTGTAATCCTAACACTCTGAGAGATTAAAGTAGGACGATTACTTGAGGCCAGGAGTTTGAGATTAGACCCTGTCTGTATAAAAAAAAAAAAAAAAAATAGAAAAATCAGCTGGATATGATAGTACATGCCTATAGTCCCAGCTACTTGAGAGGCTGAGGTGGGATCACTTGAGCCCAGGGGTCTGAGGTTGCAGTAAGCTACGCTGAACACTACAGCACTCTTGCCTGGGCAGTAGGGTGAGACCCTGTCTCAAAAGAAAAAAAAAAGTATTCTTAAAATACAAAATACCACTGCCCCCATATGTGAACAGATTAAGATTTCTGGTGATAAATATGCACTAGAATCTGTATAGTATTTCCCTAATTGTGACTTCCATCCAAATATGTCATTATACAAGACATTCAAGTACCCCTATGGGGGGTTCCATGTAAGTATTAATATGCCTAGAGCAGTAGTTCTCGGCCAGGCTTATTGTACCTCCCAGGGGTCATTTGGTAATGCCTGAGAGCTGCTTGGTTGTTTCAGCTAGAGGAATCCTTCTGGCACTTAGTGGGTAGACGCCAGACACCCTGCCAAGCATCCTGCAGTTACCTCCTGCAGCACTCTACCACATAGTCATCCAGCTCGGAATGCAGTGTCCCCTGCAGCACTCTACCACATAGTTACCCAGCTCAGAATGCAGTGTTCCTTGTAGCCCTTTACCACATAGTTATCCAACTCGGAATGCAGTGTCCTCTGTAGCACACTACCATATGCTCATCCAGCTTGGAATGCAATCTTCTCCGTAGCACTCTAACATATGCTCATCCAGCTCGGAATACAGTGTTCTCTGTAGCACTCTACCATATGCTCATCCAGCTCGGAATGCAGTGTCCTCTGTAGCACTCTACCATATGCTCATCCAGCTCGGAATGCAGTGTCCTCTGCAGCACTCTACCATATACTCATCCAGCTCGGAATGTGGTGTCCTCTGCAGCACTCTACCATATACTCATCCAGCTCGGAAAGCGGTGTCCTCTGTAGCACTCTACCATATACTCATCCGGCTCGGAATGCAGTGTCCTCTGCAGCACTCTACCATATGCTCATCCAGCTTGGAATGCAGTGTCCCCTGCAGCACTCTACCACATAGTTACCCAGCTCAGAATGTCAGCAGAGTCCATCTTAAGAAATCCTAATATACAACAATTATTTCATATTTTTTAGGCAGCCAGTTCAGCACTTGGTGGCCCTACTCTAACGCATGCAGTGACTAGAGCCACAAAAATGCTTACAGCAACTGCTATGCCAACTGTAGCAACATCAGTTCAGTCACCATATAGGTAAGTGATTATGGATGTGGGGAATACACAACACGCAAATATAGATCAGTTTAAAAAAAAATTGATATCTTTTTTCCCTATATTGGTCCCTTAATTATTGATTTCCTCATTTACAATCATAATTTTTGTAAGCAGTAATATCCTAGAAATTATATATTCTCCATCATGCACTCCCAAATCTGTGCTTTTGAAAATCTGTGTGTAGGCCATCACCAAAACTACCCAAGTGTGGCTCTGTCCCTACCCCTCTACCCAGTGACAGGTGTTCTTGTTGCTTTCATTTGACTTATTTCACTTTTATTCTGTGTAGCATGAGTAACCAACTCTTCAGGATGAGATAAACATGTTCTTTGTATATGGAGTAATTTTTTTCAAGTTTGAAATAGTTACTAACTTATTAGATACAGCTTTTCCCTTTGAATAGTGAAATCCAATATGCATTATAATATAATCATAGTCTGCTAAACTATTAATTAATGAGAATTTTATCCCCAAATATTTGTGTTAAAACTTTAAACTGACATTATCAAAGTGCTGTTTTGAGTTTTCAGATATTATCAGTGAAATCTGAATTTAGTATTTCCTAAAGTTCTTTCATATAGTGAGGAGAAACAATGCATATTTTAGAACATTAGATTGAAGTAATTAAACTACATTTGTGCTCATACAAATTTGAGCCTTTATTTACCAGTTAGCAGCCCCAAATCAAAAAACTTTGGCAAGTGCTCACGGAAGGGCTTACTCTCTGTACCTTGCTCTGCTGCCCTCTAGTGGTGGGTACTTGCAGGGTCTATGTCTACTCAAATTATAGAATATATTATTACTTTTTATTTTATTTTTTTTTATTAAATCATAGCTGTGTACATTAATGCGATCATGGGACACCATACACTGGTTTTATAGATGGTTTGACACATTTTCATCACACTGGTTAACATAGCCTTCCTGGCATTTTCTTAGTTATTGTGTTAAGACATTTGCATTCCACATTTACTAAGTTTCACATATACCCTTGTAAGATGCACCACAGGTGTAATCCCACCAATCACCCTGCCTCCGCTCATCCTCCCCCTTCCCTCCCCTCCTTTTACCCCTTCCCCCATTCTTGGGTTATACCTGGGTTATAGCTTTCATATGAAAGCCATACATTAGTTTCATAGTAGGGCTGAGTACATTGGATACTTTTTCTTCCATTCTTGAGATACTTTACTAAGAAGAATATGTTCCAGCTCCATCCATGTAAACATAGAAGAGGTAAAGTCTCCATCTTTCTTTAAGGCTGCATAATATTCCATGGTGTACATGTACCACAATTTAGATATTTAATTATTTTTATTCACAATTGGGGATATTCCTTTGCTTTGCAAAGCCTTCCTTTAAAGGAGGAATTAAGGCAAAGGGTCCTTACCCACATT